>CANNZV010001665.1:0-137195 GCA_947561585.1 Caprella mutica
ATATATATATATATATATATATTCGAGGAGTGACAATTATAAATTTCTTGTTACTTTTATTCGCATTAGTTACCGTTTGGTAACTAAACTGAGTCGTGATTTGGTAACTAAAGCGGGGAGTACCTGTAATTCAATTATAGTGCTTTGTTCTAATGCAGTAATGATATATTACAGTGAGTTAAATAAACTACATGTAAACAACTTTGTGTGATTACTGAACCTAATTTCTTAGTGTAAATACACCATATAAAGCACGCACAGGATTCTTACCTAGGATTCAGTTGTTAATAGCATTCCATACAGAAGGTGTGTTGTGGCTGACATATTAATATTTATTCCATTTATTGCGTTTAGAATATAAAATTGTTAGTAATGAATAACATAATTATTAGTTATGTATATATCTTTTAAATATACTTCTGGCTTCAACGATAGTGTCACTTGCATGAATAAATTTGTTTCAGTTAAAAACATTGATTTCTATCAACCTTTTATTTGTAATGCCAATTAGCGGAACAGAAATTTTATAGCAATAGCAATGTCATATTGATATAAGAAATGTGTTTTTATGCATAAGATATAATGATGAGAACTACAAAGTTCCACAGAATGTTCTCTTTTAAATACATTAAATTTGACTTTCAACAAATTCGTCATTCGGATTTGTCCTTCGGCAAATCTGTATTTCGGAAAATTGGTTGTCGACAAATTTGGGATTCGGAAAATCTGTTTCGGCGAATTAGTTTTCGAAAAATTTGGTTTCGGCCAATTCGTTTTCGGAAAATCAGCCTAGACCCATTGCAATCATTCCTGTTTATTGAGGTTTGTCGAGCCCATCTTTATGTACTAAAGATAATTGGGATCTTATTCGAAATCTGGCTTTGTAAATTTACTCAGATAACTTGCACTAATCTATATTAATACCTAAAATTATGTGTGCAAATTCATCTGTCAGTCCCATTAAGTATTAGAAAATCTAAGTAACTATTCACTGAAACGATTTTACAAACTTTCATTCAATTATTGTAAATATTTAAACAATATATTATTTTATTTTGTTAAATGCCTTCAGTATATTTTGATAGGTTTCCACAACTTCTGTTCATCTTCGACTCGTGGCCTGCTCCCGAGATCCACCTCGTCTGACGTAAACTCACTGTAAATAACGCACGCACTAATATTAAGATAATAATAGTTTTTGTATTCGGTGTTAGCGTAGTTAACAGTCATGTTTTAGACGAGGCTGTACCAAATCTGTTGTCAACTTATCTAAGTTGACCGCACCTTGTTTCTGGGTCTTTCCGTAGACCCCTTTTAACCTCAGAAAAAAAACTAGACTGGTACTCAACTAGCTAAAGGTCCTCTCCCAGCAAATATTTTTATTGCCTTATTCAGCGAGGCTAATGTTTCTTATCATTTTACTGCAAACCCTATCAAATTTGATAGCATATTTTTAATTTTATATGCATTTAAAGATTTTTATAATCCAAAACCTACTTTACTTCCGACTTTCTAATTTTCAGTCTGAAGAAGAAGAATGTACACCATTTGTTTTGATTGTCAACTAGGTATTCGGTTTAATAAATCAATTTATTATTAGTTTAAAGGTTTAAATTTGGATAAACTTATTATAGAAACGTTTATACACTTGGAGAAACAATTAATATCTTAATAGAAGGCCAAAAACGCATTGTTTGTTTAAAAATCTGAATTTACAATCAAAACAAATAGTGTACAACCTTCTTTCTCAGCTTCAGGTTGGAGATTCGCTCGATTATTGCTCACAGAGTATTAAAAAACTTTAAAAGCAAATAATAAAATATATACTGAACCGATTTGTATGCGGTTTGCGGAATAATGATCGTAGACCTTAGTTCTATAATATTATGTTATAAACTCATTTTTTTCGCGGAGCCTGGAGAGGACCTTTAAAGTTATACATGTGTCTATATATGAAACTCAGTGTCAAAATTACTTATCATAACCTTTAAATAGCTTTTGCTATGGATGAAATCTAGGATCAGCAATCTGTTTACATATTTTGTTCCCTCACAAGTGTGGTGTTTAGTTCAGCAGGTCATTTTTCAGTAGTGACATGGTCCGATTTCAAATTATGGAAGATATTTTTTCCTCATTGCTATTTATTCACAGTCTGGTTTCAATTCTCGTTCATATTCGACTAGCCGATAGTTTTCACAAAGAAAGACAATTCACTAAAATTGATTTTATTTTTATTTTACATTCTATATTGGATATAGTCCGAATGTATTTGATGAAAGTATTTATCCCGGTACTCATATCTAATGTTTGGGAGTAGTTTGAGTAAACCTTTGGAATTGGAGTTAATATAACAATAATATGGACTCGTGATTAAATTATATTTACTTCTTTTTGTAGCAGACTGACTGTGTAGGTCTCTTATCCATGGGTAAGCAGACTGACTGTGTAGGTCTCTTATCCATGGGTAAGCAGACTGACTGTGTAGGTCTCTCATCCATGGGTAAGCAGACTGACTGTGTAGGTCTCTCATCCATGGGTAAGTAGACTGACTGTGTAGGTCTCTAGTTATTTATTTAGTTTATTATTTTATATTTATTTATTTAGTTTATTATTTTATATTTATTTTTATTTCAGTTTATTTATGTTTGGTGTTGCATACAGTATGAGTAAAAAAAGTGGGTACGAAATCAAAATCGCCAGAACTTTGACAAGAACTACTGTATCTCCGTGTGGTTTTCGTTGCTAATGCAGAATTTTTGTCTGATATATCCACGTTATTCGTCTGATTTCATGTTCCTAATAGTTTTCTACAGGGTGGTCAGAAGTAGAGGGTGGTGAATAAGCTCATGCGCGAGATATGTAATTGTTAAGATATATCATAATAGGTTTGTTTACCCAGTTTTTTGTTAGTTACAATAGAGAAACAATTCCATATTATGAAGATTCCAATGTTAAACAATCTTTACTAACTATACCCATTATCCCTATTTTATTAAATACATTATTTTTCCGACTGCTTTCATTGATCTTTTGATCACGTCACCATTAGCCTTCAAGAAATGCACATCATGCGTTATTCGTTCTTTTAATTGATGCCTATTAGCAGGTGAGGAGAAGTTAATCATTTTCAATAAACCCAACAAGAAAAAAATCGCATCCAGTTAAATCTAAGCTCGTCGGAAACCATTCAATGGCATGACTCATGGCAAATACTCGATGTTCAAAAACTTCCATCAGTCGTTCTTTAACAGTAAGTTGCATCCACCATATTTGATTTTAACGTTTTTCCATAAATATGTCGTAGTTCCGGAAATATCGACTGATTCAACATAAGGGTTGTTAAAATCATGCTAATTTTCCGAGATAAAACCTCTTTTATTCTTTTGACATGCAAGGTTTCACCACCCTCTACTTATGACCATCCTGTAGAAAAACTATTAGGAATATAAAAGCGAACGAATAACGTGCTTATAGCTGAATAAATTCTGCATTAGACTTAGTGAATCCCACGGAGATACTGCAGTTCTTGTTAAAGTTATGGCGATTCAAATTTCGTACCATCTTTTTCGACTCTTACTGTATATGTGGAGGTGGCTACAGTTTGTTTGTATTTTGTGAATTTCTTCATATTATTTCTTTATTGTGTTTATAAAGTAGGGTGTTCCGGAATTTGTAATTTTTTCTATTATTTAATGAAAATACATTCCAAATAATCAAAATGAACTAACGAATCTTAATATCCGTATTTTTAACTCTTCATGCTATTTTATTTACTATACTATCTTTCAATTGAATGTAATTATAAAGTATACAAAGCGAATCCTGTGTTTAAAATTGCATGCTAGTGAAATTAACTGTCAGCTGTAGTTCAATTTTAACGCCTGCAAGTAACTTTCACCCACAGCTTTTGTTAGTTTGATGCTAGATGTAGGTAAAATAAAGTACGTGCATGTAGGTAATATAACATTCCAATTAAATGTTGTTGGTTCAAAACCTTAGCGATGTACCCCTCTGCGGAATGCAGAGTGTAACTTTTTTCTCCTCTGTTCAAGCAGTATCATCTGAAGGTGAATGTCAAAGCCTTCACTTGATTCCTCCTCCCTTAGTCTGGAACAGTCCAATTTAAATTCATCTATGATGAGAAATTTCAAGTTTATTGACATCCTAGTTTCTTGCAAGAGTTTGTTTATTCCAGACTTTGTCAAGTCATGCTTTTCAATATCCTCTTTCTGGAATAAAAAATGGAAAAATAAGTTGTATTTCGGCCAAGAGTCCGAACGCGATTATTTTCACGCACATTGGTAGATAAATATAGATTTCTTGCTTAAAAATATTACAGCATTAACACATAAATTAACACAATGAACTGGATAGTAGATGTGAAGACGTACAGGAATTATTTTATCTGTATAATAAGCTATTAAAGAGTAATGGAGGGTAATAATAGGTTTATGAAGTATTAAATGCATAGAGAGCTTCTAAACCAAAGTTTAGATTTCAGTTGATTTAGACATGTTGAGTTAACTTATCATTATGTTTGTACATGAGCTTACATTTTAAAAGCAAATTGTCTATGAAATAAAATAATTTATTTATGATTGTGTTGCTATAGATATAAGGCTGCTGATGGTAGGTAGGTAAACAAACAATCGAAAGAGTGACGTTTTTCACTCCAAATTACTTACGTGAATTACAAATCCTAATTCTTTTGAAACTTTTAGATGTTCGAAATATTTATAGGAATGATTTTATATAACTAAAATTTAACAGAGAGTAACTGTCAAATGGTAGAGGAGTGTTATTATCTTTATCTGAATATAGTGTTCGATAACAATTATTATTTAGACTTTAGAGCCTTACCGTGATGATGATCTTTTTCCTCCATGTTTTGACCTTACTGAGACTATTGAAGCGTCTCGAAACTTGAGATAAAACAGCTCTGTCTTCGAATTTATTGAAGTGACTGAAGATCTGGAGAACCATTTCATTGGGCAGAGTATCCATCGGACTAGCCTGCGGAAAAGGAAATATTAATTAACTGTAGGCATCAATGTACATAAATGAATAAGTTAACAATTTATCACCATATTTCTGGCCCTAACTGCCACACTCTCAAACATGGAGACTCAAAAAAGAAGTACTATCGTGTTAAATTTACATGTTTTTTTATTAGCTCGAATGCACGGAGGTGATTTTCAATATTTACTAGAATGCGGATGACAATCTTACGTCTGGCAGAGAATGGCGTCTGGTCAACTCTATTATAGTATATAAGCCTTGCCATTACCTCCATTATTAGTGGCGGAGTAACAGTTTTGCCTGTAACAGTTGGAGATTCGATTGTTGGGACTTGTCCCACCCAAGAAGGAGTGCTTAACTAAAGAGTTTTGATGTTCTTATCTAATTAACCAATCACCATTTTGATATCAGAAGTCCTTGTTTGTATTTAACTGCGTATTTAACCTCAGTGAACACTTAGAGCTGTATGAAGACCTTTCTCCACCAGGGATGAACTGAGAATGACTGAGTGGTCGGAAACACAATTCAGTCCTAAACCCATGTGATACATTCAGGATCTGATAGTGTACGTACAAACATACGAACAAAGTGGAGTATCTTCTAATCCAATGAATATCTTCTTAAATTAACTAGTTGTAACTCAATGTGAATTCAGAAAATATAGAAATAATGTCGTTTACAAAGTAAGTATATAAATACTGACTTCATTTTCCAAATCACAGTAAATTTTTAATTACTTCAAGAAGTTTGTTTCATTTATTTCTGGCTTATCATTAAGAGTAAACTTGAATTATTTTGACTGATTTTCATGTTTATAATATAATATTTCTATATATCTAGGTGTTAATGCTCTAGAATTTTCATACGTTCGGATACAATTTCGTAAGCAATGAACAGTTTATGTTATTTATAGAATATTAAAGTTTGTGATATAAAATAAAACATACTTCATTAATTTCCACAAATTGCATTTCTTTTATTAATTGTAATCTTCGGTGCTATTCACAGTCATTTATTTAATGTGTTTGATGATGAAGAATTATTAGAGAATTAATTTTCATCCGACAGAGTAGGCAGATTCAGGAAACCTTTTGCATGACATGTGGTTATATCACAAAATAATTTAAGTTTATCCTTAATGATAAGCCAGCAATAAAAGAAACAAATACACGCTACATCTTCTGAAAATAACTCGAAATTTACTGTTTTTGGCTAATAAAGCTAGTATACATATAAATAATTAAAGACATTGTTTATACACAGAGAAAAAAGTTTACTCATATTTAATGGGTCAACAATTTATGCTTTGAATTAATTTATTACGTGAGTTGGTTTGACTATATTCATGTTTTCATGTGTGTCAAAACAACTATGACGTGTGTGTCACCAAACATAGTTAATTCAAATCATTTTATGGATTGAATCAACTTACTATGAGAGTTGAAGTTACATATTGGGAGTTTGAACATATGTTAAAACAACTATGACATAGTGTGTTGAAGTAACTCACAAAGATTGTCAATTCAATGTATCAGGTGTATGAATTTACTTACTATGAGAGTTGACGCTACTTTTTTGAAGTTAAGTTGCGAGTTAAATCAACAATGACATAGTGTGTTATAGTAAAGGCCTTGCTACACGGTGCAAGTAAACGTGCGAGTTGGCCTAGCCAGTTACTGTAGTTCAGCTACTCGTACAGTGTGACTGCATCAGTCGAGTAACTATTATGGAAATTCAATGCTATGAACATTGAGCTTCTGGCATGCGAGTACAGTGGGACAGCTGCTGTCCACTGCCACGACAGTAACTCGCACCGTGTAACAAGGCCTTATCCCACAAAGACTGTTAATCCAATGTATTCTGCAGTGTATGAATTAACTTACTATGAGAGTTGGCGCTACTTTTTTGTAAGTTTAGGTGTGAGTTAAAACAACTTTGACATAGTGTGATAATGTAACCCACAAAGACTGTTAATCTTATTTATCTGGTGTATAAATTAACTTACTATGAGAGTTAGTGCTACTTTTTTTTAAGTTTATGTGTGAGTTCAATCAAATGAGTAAGTGGCAACTTATGCTTTCCTCAAAGCTAATTTATTCGCATAACACTTTTCAGTTCAAATCTTGTTTGAAGTGTGTTACGTGTTGAATGTGAACGCTCCTCAATACCATTTTAGTTCAAGTGCAAACAATAGCGTTATATGCATTAAATAGTATTATCGCTGCCGATCGATTATTAATTAATTCCATTAATAAATTGATAAATGTCTGCCTAAATATTCTAAAATATTGGTGATTGATAGTTAGGTGGCTTTATATAGGTAGTTATTTGAAGAGCTGATTATCAGTATATAACTTTTATAATAATAAATTTTGATTACTGCCTTCCATTTTGTAAACTGATATCCAAACTAATTTTCCTAAATTATTATATGTTAACTTATTTAAGCATCATACCTATCTAGCTGTTTTTATTTTTTCAGTGTCAATACCTTCTACATGGGGTACGGTCAAGAGCCCCCCCTCCCCCCCGGTCAAGAGCCCTTCCGGTCATGAGCCCCCCGGTCAAGAGCCCTTCCGGTCATGAGCCCCCCGGTCACGAGACCGCCCGGTCATGAGCCCCCCCGGTCACGAGCCCCGGGCCCTCCCTGTTTTTTCCTCCCTTAATTACCTAGTTAAACAAATGAAGAATTACTTAGATAGAAATAACTGAGAGTTACTAATGTAGTTTGTTTGCATACTTCATGATTGTTTAATGATCTGGCAGGGGGGTTCGGGGGTGGCACGCCCCCCGATATACATAAATTTTATGTCTATTCAGTAATGAACTACAAAAGTGTTAATAAGGATTAAATAGTATAGGTAAATAAGGATTTAAAAACAGGGGGGCTCATGACCGGGAGGGCTCATGACCGGGGGGGCTCTTGACCGGGGGGGCTTATGACCTAGGGGGGCTCATGACCGGGTGGGCTCATGACCGGGGGGGGGGGGGGGCTTATGACCTACACCCCTGCTACATAGGCTAGGCAGTTACTGCGCTGTCCTCAGAATAGGGTAAGTTCCAAATTATCAGGCGATTTCAAATTTTCGGTCACGTATGAAATATAGTATATAGCTACCTAATAGCTAATTAAAATAAAAGTTAATTTAATATAGTTCTTCTTACGCGACCGAAAATGTGGAGCCGTCCGATATTTCGGAACTTATCCTAGTATCTTAAGTAAAGTGGTCTGATAATCTATATATTTTAAAACTAGTTGGTGTACCTATAGGTAGGGTTACATAGCCAAATTCGGTTCTTTAATTTCTAATTGTGACCCTATTAAGAGAGTCTCAAAATCATTCTGAAATTAGTTTAGCTATATACTGAATTGTTGAACATCATAATTTAAGCTCAATTTATGATAGGTTCTATTCATTTCACGAGTGTCTTGAAGTCATGATGGTTATTAATGTTTCTGAGATAAGAGACCGCAGTTAGTTAAAGTGCCGCAATTTACCTACTTGACCCTAGTTTTCTATGACTGGGAGAACTCCATCCAGGGATTTAGCAGGGAGAACTCCAACCAGAGGTGAGCCTTTTGATATATTATACTTTAAAGGTATTTAATTAAAGTCTACATTATGAGTTTATAATGAACAATATTAGCTAGAAAAATCCATTGCATTTATTAGAGCTAAATTTATACTGCATCTGAAGATTTATAATATTAGTTTAACATTTTATATAAATAATTTAATTACCTATATGAAAGAATTCTCAGTTAATAATTCTTTTCATTTCTTTATTAATATATGGTTTTCTATATTTTCTGAATCTACTTTCAGATCTTCATGAAGAATTGATGAAGTAGATCAACGTCATTAACTATCGGAGTCCTCTTCAATTCCTTTGAATGGTTCAGGAACAATTATGCTAGGTCAAAGTAAGTATTTGAAAATATTAGATGATTTCTAAATATATATTTGCAATATGATTAGCTCTTACTTTTTCATATGCTTTTAGGGATTCCAGACATGAAAAGAATATCGAAGCTGTCGCTATCTCATCACAAAAGGAAAAAGAGTAGGTAATGTTATTGATAATTTATATGAACGATACTGTGAATTTCTATTCAATATATATTAATATACGAATCTCTTATTTCAGGAATTGGCAACCTACAGTCGTGAAAGAAAGTGACTAGAATTCAAATTAAACTTCTAAATAATAAATCTAAAACTTAAATGTTTATATTTCGTTTTCAATTTGACCTTGGTAATTCTATTAGCATATTTAAATATCAGTGCCTATGAGTAAGATGAATTGCACTAAAATGTGGTTTAGAAGATAAAGGCTTTATCATTAATTTATTATTCATTAAGTTATATGTATAGTGACTGAAAAAGTCTTGTAAAAAGACTTTCTACTGCTAACCAGACCGATATTTCAATCTACACTATAATAGTTGATATACATTTACTTAGTTTACAAGTAGTTGATATAACCAACACGAGAAGATGATATAACTTACACGAGTAGTTGATATAACCTAACCGAGTAGTTGATATAACCTACACAAGCAGTTGATATCACCTATACGAGTAGTTAATGTAACCTACACGAGTAGTTGGTATAACCTACACGAGTAGTTAGTATAACCTACACGAGTAGTTGGTATAACCTACACGAGTAGTTGGTATAACCTACACGAGTAGTTGGTATAACCTACACGAGTAGTTGGTATAACCTACACGAGTAGTTGATATAACCTACATGAGTAGTTGATATCACCTATACGAGTAGTTGATATCACCTATACGAGTAGTTAATGTAACCTACACGAGTAGTTGGTATAACTTACACGAGTAGTTGGTATAACCTACACAAGCAGTTGGTATAACCTACACGAGTAGTTGGTATAACACATAGGAGTGATTGGAGAAACATACACAAGTAGTTGATGTAACCTTGTTCTGCAGTTGTTATAACCATTACATATTATTGGTTCAACCATCACGAGCAGTTTTGACTATCACAAGTAGTTGTTATGACCATCAAGAATTAAAAATAATCAACTCACATATGTGTTGTTTTAACCAACGTCAATTTAACTCATATTAAATAGTACCTGCAACTCACCACGTAGGTAGGCGCACAGATAAACCATAAAATTTAGTCAAAACAAATCAAATATGATTTGATTCAACTAATCCTTTCTCTGTGTGTATATTTTCACATTGAGTTACAGCAATTAAAAGAAGATATTCATTATATTAGTAGATACTCCACATTGTTCGTAAGTTTGTACGTACACTATCAGATCCTGAATGTCTCACATGGTTTTAGGACTGAATTGTGTTTTCGACCACTCAGTCTGTCATTAACAGTTCATCCCTGGTGGAGAAAGGTCTTCGTACAGCTCTAAGTGTACACTGAGGTTAAATACGTAGTTAAATACAAACAAGGACTTCTGATATTAAAATGGTGAGTGGTTAATTAGATAAGAACATTTGTACACACAGAGAACGGTTTTGTTGATACAACAAAAAAAGTAGGTTTTTGGTTGTATCAACAAAATAAGTTAGTCAGCTATGAGCCATCAAAATAATTTTGTTACAGTAAATATATATTTTTGTTAAGGTTATTTTGTTATAGTTACACTAGAATTTTTAAGTTAACAGTAACTAGAGCTTATTAGTTATAGTAACATTACAATACTGGTACTTCAAAAAATGTATTTTGTTATGTCAACAAAAAGTATATTTAAAGTAACACAAATAATTTTTTGTAGCAACAAAATCATCTAGTTATTTTAACTGAAAATATAGATTATGCTGTTTTATTTACTATTTCTAATTATATTGCATATAGTGTATATCTAAATTAATTAGTTTAATGTTACATGATGTTGTACACATATTAAATGGGAATAAATGAACATAGAAATGAAGTGGTACATTCAGGACTCGAACCGACGATCTCCAACCTCAAGTCTGCGGCGCTAACCTCTCAGCCATCCTGGATATGGTAGAAGTAGGATTGGAATGAACTATAATATAACCAATATGAAAACATGCATGCCTTTTAAAGAAATTATAGATAAATATTATTTAATATTCTATTGATTTAGTATCTTTTCTTTTTTATAATGACAAGCAATAGAACATTTAAATTGAATATTTTTAAAATAGCCATCTATAAATATTTATCAATTCGACAATTCCCACCTACCTACCTAGTTTCTTACTAGGTTTTATTAATCAATACCTACATAGATACCTACTAGTGTTTATTTACGTAGTTATGATACGTAAATAAGGCTTCAGAATGAACCATTAAGATTTGCCCCAAGACTCAATGCATAACTTTTTCCCGCGTAAACGAGACGAGGGACATCACGCGTGGGACATACGTGGGAATATCGACACAAAATAGCACTTAAGAAACACGTATAAATTTATACATATTGATTCTGTACGAACAATGAGCATAATTTTTAAAATATTTGTGAATTTCAAAGTAACTAGTAGACGACACAAAAATATGACGTCACCACAACAACATATTTCTTGTTTGTGACCGAGCGGCTCATAATTCCTCGTATTTGCATGTTAATACCGAAGTTTAAAGTCATTTTATAAGGGTTTCGTGCAAAAGAAAAGCGAAAATGACGATTGAACCTTAAAGTTGAATTGATAGATTTAATTCAGGTGTGTTTTTAACTTTTTATTGTTCATTTCTTTAACTTATCTATAAAAAATAGGGTCTTGAACATATGCTACCTAGGAGCCTAAATTAGTGCTAGTCAACTGTTAAATTGTAATTCCTATGAATGGCAATTAAGGAAAAAAATAATGGAAATTCAATATAACCAATGCCTAGTTAGTAATTGATAAGAAAAAAAAATTGGAGGTAGGTTTTAAGTAGGTTTTCCCATGTTTCAAAGTGTGGTCAGAGTCGCCATTTTCAGTCACCCGGTAGTCACGTCAAACTAGATTCGATCAGCTGATTACCATACCCTATGTTACTTTATCCAGTAACATAGTGTAGGTTCATCTGTTCTGGTGTAGTCTTTAGTTTGTTTTTGTGTTGTATGTGATGATGATGGGTAGGTGATCCAAGATGAGTGTATGGAGTGTTCCAAGTTAGATGTCTCCACCATTGTGAACTTGTGATGTTTGTTGTTGGTTTGTGTTGTTGTTTGGGTCAGAAGTGTTTAGTTTGTGCGTTGGGTGGTGTGGTTGTTGTTCGTGTGAGATGGTTGTGCGTGTAGTGAGCATTTCCTTGTGTTTGTGTACTGTGCAGGCCTAATATTTTGTATTTCTGGTGAACCCAGTTTGGTGTGTCTGACCTGCACAGGAATGACATGTGCCTACCTGCGATACGGCCTCCGCAGATTTCACACGGTAGGTCCCGGATTCCGTTCAACATCCCCGGACAGGAGAACCGGGAGGCTCACGGGACGGCACACAGGAAGAAACGGTGGTATTGGATTCCCCTTTCGGGGGACAGGGAAACATTTCTCCGATTTGAGCAGGAGCAGAAGTTCCTGCTGCGCCCCAACGACAAGCACGCCGCAGAGTTTGGAGCTTACTTTTTCATTCATCATCCAATTCATGAGAGTTAAATGAAGACATTTATCATTCCATATTTCGCATGTTACTGTTATTTTATTCATCTCTATTCAGTGGAGTGTACCACTTTATTGTGCAATTTGTTAAAATGTTAATTAAGCGAGAGGGTGTTCATATTGACACATTGAATCTCCATGTTTGAGAGTGTGGCAGTTAAAGCCACAAATATGGTGATAAATTATTAACTTATTCATTTATGTATAACAATAATTATAATTAATTAATCTTCTCTCTTTCGCAGGTTAGTCTGATGGATTCTCTGCCCAATGAAATGATTCTCCAGGTCTTCAGTTACTTCGATAAACTCGAAGACAGAGCTGTTTTAGCTCGAGTTTCGAGACGCTTCAATAGTCTCAGCAAGGTCAAAACATGGAGGAAAAAGATCAACATCACGGTAAGACTCTAAAATACGCTAAATTAGTGTTATCGAACACCATATCAAGATGATTATATAATTAGTATCATTATTAATACCATTCACCAGTTATTTTGTAAAATCTTAGAAAAAAATGTCCTATAATGTCCGCAAAAAAGGCAACCCATTTTCAAATTAGTTCATTTTGCAAACTTTTAGAGAGAAAGAATTTTAAATAAAAATTTTATTCGTGTACTTTTTCTTCATATTTCTTGGAAGTCTGTTAAAATTACAACTAAAATTATTAAAGATCCTGCAGCGAATTAAAAATGAAAATGAAAAGGACTTGCGCGAGGAGGAAAAACACAGAAAAAAACATGATAATAGTTATAATTTTATAATTAACTTCCTTATGGAAGTATTAAAAATTGAATCATAATACTTTTCATTCGATTAACGTTTTGGTTAATTGGAAATACATCTTCATTACCTATCACGATGTCTTCTACAAAACGTATTTCTTTACAGAAACCAGTTTATTGTTTTAAAAGATTTAGATGAAGAGGTAAATCCAGTTATAGGACTCCAAGCCTAACATTCATCTTGAAAGGAATATATTTCAAATAGTGTTTAACAATTCGGTGAAATGCGACATTAATGTTGTCTAATCCGTTCCTTCTGATTGATATTTTTGGATTCTCAATAAGCTGTTCATGAATAAGATTAAAGTTTTCATGTGTTCGTTCTGTTCTCCTGCGACCTAATCGCTTTTTGTTCAAATTTAAAGTAGTTTCTTCAGTTTTGAATTCATTAACATTTGTTCATGCGGTTTTATAGTTGGTGGAAATCTTTCAGAAAGCAATGTTCAAAATGAGGTACAAACTGTTTAAAGCTTTCAGTTTCTGAATAATTAAGATTAATCTTAATTGAAGATTATCATTTCTTAATTTGAATTAATTTTGTTTTAAAACAGTAGGATTATGAAATCATTTTGATCAATTGACTCAATATGTCAAGTATTAAAGCTTCATCCATTAATATTTAATAGCTTCACAATTATACAGATAATATAATTCCTGCACAATAGTTTATAACTGTCTTATTTGTTCACTAGAATCCATTTAACTTCTAGTTGATATTGTAACAGATGAGTAGGTATTCTCTAAATAAGCGCTACTGAAAATAGGGTTACAGTGATGCGACTCATTGTAAATTATTGCACAGTAACCTGGGTAGTAGAGTGAAAAATAGTATAGCAACTGTGAAACCTATTAATGCAAATGTTCTAAATGTTTGTTAAAATTTGAAAGTTTTAATATATTTATTTAACACTATCCAGTCCCATTTACCAAATAAAATAGTTATTCTAAAAGTTCCGATATCCTTTGTGAAATTGATTTAATTAATCTTATGTTTCTATTTCAGGTTGAAGATATTAAAGATCATCAGCTTTACAAGATTAAAGAAAACAAACTCCTACAAGAAGCTAAGATGTCTGCAAACTTGGAATCTCTCATCGTAGATGATTTGGAATGTTCCGGCCGAATGAAGAAATCGAAAAAAAAGTTTTACAAGGTGCTTCCACAGATTCTCTGCAAAATTTTCCGAAACTGTCTAAAGTTAAATGAAGTTCAATGCAAAATCGACGGAAAAGGATATGAGCTATTTTCCGCCACAGATGAAGGATTGACCATAGAGTATATTGATGATATACAATTACCGAAATATTTTGATCAAATGGTCATTTGTTTCCCGGGAAATATTAGATCTATACAATACTCAGGTCCGCAAACTATACTACAAACATGTGTTGACCGTTCAAGTGAAGTATTAGAAGAGCTAGAGTGTGGTGAACTCACTCCAAATCCAGAGTTTCTATTAACACTCAAGAAGTGCAAAAATCTAAAAAACATTCGCATATTGTTATCATTCAACGTGGAACCAGGAGTAGAACTTACGGATATTCCGAAATTAAATCTTCTATGCTTTCTGTTACCAGAAAACTGTAACATTTTGAATCAGTCTCATAATCATCCGAAGCTGCTGGATATGTTCATGAACGATTCTTTAGAGAAACTTTATGTCAGTGATCACGTTTTGTCTGGTTACGAGACATTAGTTTTGGAAAAATGTAAGAATCTTGAAACACTTGAAATTGAAATGGGACGTGAAGACTTGTTTTCTAACGAAGAAGCAGTCAATTTTTATAAGAATATTCTGACTCTCTTCAAACAATCTGCCACTTTGACTGAGTTGTTAATTCTAAGAATTAGAGAAAGTTTCTGTAAAAAATTTGAAGAGGAACTACTTCCTCTAGTTCAGCAATATGGGTTTGAAGTAAATTCTCCTTATCCTTTGTGGTTTTTAAAAATCAGTAAAACCATATAATTTTGTATAGTATTTTCCTTCTTGATTTGCAAATAAAAAATCCCAAATCATCAGTGTTTCATTACCTTGGATTATTAATATCTACCATAATTCGATAGGTAATATAGAACGAGGGAACTATAATGCTAAGAAATTATAGTTCAGCTTGGATATTATTCTGGTAAAGTTGGATTGCGATTCTGACATCGCAGTTGTTCATTCCTACTCTTTTCAAAGTTCCTACCTAGCTATTTTGTTATCACTTTTCATGGTTGTGGTTTTCTCTTTCACATTTAAAGTGAGGACATGTTAAAGGGGAAGAGTACAAATTCAATACCAGTTATTCATACATAGCTAGCATTACTTTCCTGTAAAAATTAATATCAATCAGTTACGATAGCAGCTTACTAGCTTCAGACCTAGTTAAGCAAATGAAGAACTACTTAGATAGAAATAACTGAGAGTTGCTAATGCAGTTTGTTTTATCCGCTAGTTTGTTGTACTGCACACTTCATGTTTGTTTAATAACTAGGGTTGTGACATTATGCATTTGCATATATGCAGTATATGCACTGGGAAATATACTGCATATGCAACAGGTTTTATGCTTTTTGAGAAAACGCATATGCATTTGAGAAAACGCATATGCATTTGAGAAAACGCATATGCATTTTAGGAAACGTATATGTTTTGCAGATAAAACATATGCACTTAAAGATAATGCATATAATAAAAGGCATATGCATTTGAAATTGAAAGGAAAACAATATATGCACTTCCAGCATGTTTATATCTAGTGGGAGGTTGAACAAACACCCTAATTTATTTGTTATACATACAGTATACCTTTAGGTGTTCTATCATTTTGTTTACCTAATGAATATGATTTTGAATTTTTGTTCGAAAATTAAAGAATATTGTTAACTATATGGCGCCATCAATCTAAAAGTAACACTCACAGTAATGTAAATAAAGAATAGGATACTAATAGTTACAGATTATAGACTCGGGTGGTCAGTATGGCAGTAGGAATTTCCCCCGCCGGACTATTCCCCATCAGGACCTCTCCCCGCCGAATAAAATATCAGTAATTTAGGTTATTAAAGTATGATTTTGATAAAACACAAAATTTATTTATTTATTAATAGAAAACACACTTTATTAACAGAATTTGATTCCCGTAATTATGTGTCCATATTGTTCGAACGATTTTAAGACTGTGCCTTCGTATTTTCGTATATAATTAGGAGATGCAACAAAGTACGAACATTATTGCAATACTAAGGGTTACCAAGTGTCACAAGGTACTCTAAGCAGCTTCGATTTGTTCAGTTATTTAAACTCTGTGGTTTTCTATATCGTAAATTTATTATTTTATTTTTCAGCTATACATAAAATAGCGATCTATTAACTACTCGTTCAAATTTATGCTTTTCCAGATCATTAACAAACTATATTATTTTTTTTAAATTAATTTATTAACCTCATAATTAATAAACTTACTATAGATTTTTATTACACTAAATATTGACCTATTTTTTAGTGTCCTTTATCTAATAAGAATATTTAATATTTATCTATATGTATATTTAATATTTGTATCTTAAAAATCTTAGAATGGTTTAGCCATTATTATGAAAATACCTAAGTAAGTTAGAGTGCAGAAATCCAAAAATCAAGACTTTTCGCGTAGTCAGGTTTCAGAATGATTTATATATATTGTCGTACATTTTCCCTAAAATTCTCCAACGAAAACTAATAATCGAGGACTAACCAATACAAAACTGGTTCGGTTCAAACAGTTGGTGGTGACCCATTTTCAGGAACCTAATCCCATGTGACAATAATAGAAAAGAAGAAAAAAAAATTAAAAAAAGGTCTGTTATTTGAGACGGCAGACTTCGGTATATAATTTCGTGGCAACGGATTTATTTGTCAAAACTATTTATTTTCGAAAATTAAATATAGAATCGCAACATTAAATTCTTTTACAGAGTCTAATTTTAAATAAATTCAGGGGGGGGGAGTGCTGGCGGGGAAAAGTCTGCGGGCGAGTTATAGTCCGGCTGGGAATAGTCCGTTTCCCGTGATTCTTAGTTTCTGTTCTTAAATCACTGGTAGCCGTGAAAATTCACTTCACTAATATAGTATCCTACAGTGCAACAATATAATGTGTCTTTCTCTGAAACACTTTTAAGTGTTTTGAAATACTTGACATTTTAAATTTGGAACATTACTATTAAATGCATAATAATTCATAATATAAGCAAATTCATATTGATAATTAATTTAGTAGGGATTTAACGTCTGCTTCTGAACCAAAGGCCATATCGCTGACATCAAAAGGAAATTAAATACAAGGGACTAGAAGAAGCAGTCAGAAAGGAAAGTGGTTCTATATGGAACAAAGTCACTTACTACTGTCGGTGACAATGCTCATGGATACAGAAAAGCTACTCAGTGAATGCAGTGATGAAAAGGGACACAAAACACCGGTGGCTGCACTTACGGATGGAAGAGGAAAATGAAAAGGGGATAGAAAATGAACCCTACGAGCCTACCAAACCCAAAAATCAAAGACCTCGTAGTTGAAGAGCATAACCATCCTCTAAAACTGCAAGTAGCGTTAAAAAATAATAAATATAATAAAAATGAAAAAAAAAAATCCATAATCCAAATTACAACAGTTCGGGGCCCAATGTACACCACCCACTTCTCTTCCATTCATCACAGACAGCTTCAGGATAGGCATATTTATAAAAGTATATGCATGCTTATAAATGCATATGCAAATTGGTAAATGCATATGCATATTGCTAAATGCACATATGCAAATTAGTAAATGCATATGCATATTGTTAAATGCATATGCATATTGTTAAATGCATATGCATATTGTTAAATGCATATGCCTGTTGATAAATGCATATGCGAATCTAATAAGCATATGCGTTTTAGAAAAGCATATGCAAAATATGCAATGTCACAACCCTATTAATAACCTGGCAGGTCATTAAATAAGGATTAAAAAACAGGGAGGGTTCTTGACCGGAGAGGCTCATGACCGGGGGCTTATGACTAGAGCCCGGACTTTTAGGACCTATAAAAAAGGCATTTTAGGACCTTAATAAAGGCATTTTAGGACCTTAAAAAAGGCATTTAAGGACCTCAAAAAAGGCAGTTTAGGACCTAAAGAATGGCATTTTATGACCTATAAAGCAATTTTAGGACCTAAAAATGTATTTTAGGACTTATACATACAATTTTAGGATTGATAAATAGGTATTTACAACGAATAAATTAGCATTTTAGAATATAAAATGAACAGTTTTTATCGGTTTAAATAAAAAAAATGGTGAAAACAAATAAACAATTCATTCATTAAAAATTCAATGAATCTAATCTATAATATATTTATTCAAATTTAACCTGAAAGTATTATAAAAAAAGGTTAGGTAAATTGAAATTAATGAAATGTAACTAATTCCAATATTAAATTAGAAATTTGTATTTATAGCAAGCCCTCATAGTAAACAAACCATATAGTAGAAATTAGATAATTAGACCAATTAAGATATTCTGAAACTGTTTGTACAGGAAAAACCACTTACAAGACAAAACACAATTTTTGTCACCTGACAGTTTTTCTATTGCAAATATTACAAATATTACTAGGTTCTACATATCTCTTTGAATAGTATATTATATTGAATAGTCTATGGTAAAAAATTGATGAGAAGAGTTACAGAAAACTAGATACAGTGGTGACTATGCTAATTCTTGAAGTAATGGAATTGTAGTTTATTTATATAATAATTCAGACAAATTTGATTGAATTATAACGTTCTATAAATTTCCCAATATAACCCGTCAACTTTACCGACTTACCAAATAATATAAAAAGCCCAAAATAAGACTTTTCCTCATTTAAGGAATTTATGATATTTTAGGACTTTATGGCATTTATTGACCTTATGGCATTTTAGGATTTTATGGCATTTGTCCGGGCTCTACTTATGACCTACACCCTCAGAGAAGACAACCCTACTTTTACTCTCAGTCATGTATTTTATATAATTTTTTTTTAGTTGTACAGAAAGTAAAGTATGGGAGAAATTATTACAACTGAAATAGGGAAACCTACAGTGAGCAGACACTGGCAGTATTCGGAATGTGGGAGTTCATATAGATATAAATGTTATAATGTTCAAACGGTGCTAGGACAATTCGTCCCCAGACAATTTGCCGCCGAATTAATATAATTTATAATATTATTATAACTTACTTATAATTCCCAATAAAACTTGTAAATCTAATATAATATTTTTATATGAAATTTTATTTTTACTGAGCTGCTCATGATCGCAAATATCAAAAATAAATGAAAAAAGACACTGATATATCAAATGATCATGTATGGCAGGATAAAATCACAAATTATAAACTAGCATTGCTATACTATAATAAATAAAATGTCACAATTCATGAATATAATCACTAAAGAGGACTAAACTGAAAAACAATATTGACCGTTTCTCTTTGTTAGCAGTACAAAAAATGTAATCACTATTGCCAAAGGTAGTATATAATATCTTTGCTATTACCACGACAATTTTAAAACATAGAAATAGGAATAAATCATGTTAAAGATTTACAAACTCTTGGCAACAAAATTTTAGATTTGAGATATGAAAATAAAAGAAATTGGTCAAAATTTTATATTGTGAGCAACAGCCTTCGAAAAATATATTTTATTATTTGCATCGTAATTGCTGATCACATTTTAGATATGTTTATTCTTATCCCTGTATTTTTTTTTTATCCGATAAATTCTGTCATACTTAGAATGTTGTTGAAATTTGGCATTAGCTAGATTTTCTTTTCTTTTTAAAGTATCAATGAAAACCCACAAATTTGGATGAATTAAACTTTGCGAACCATTCAATGACGAATGGAGTGATAATACTGTCATTTTCAATGAAAATATGATAATAAATATAATTATATATATATATAAATAGTAAATTATCAATAAATTATATAAGGTAAAGGTGCATTGTACCTACCACTTATTTTGTTGGAAAAAACTCCCCTTAAATGAAGGTACTTTTACCAATTATAACTACATCTTTATTTTTTTAATTGGGGACGAATTTTCCGGGGACGAATTTTCCGGACACCTGCTCAAACACGAATGTCGCATGGACGAATATAATATTGTAGTAACTTTCATTGTAGTGGCAAGGTTAACCTTTCATCGTTCAGGTAACAGGTTTTTATGCTTATTTAAGGTGATTAAAGGTGATCACTGGAATGATAATGGCTTGAATTCATTATGAAAATAAAAGTTAAGTAATTTAATATATGGAAGCAAATAAGACGATTTACAGATAGAAAAATGACAGGAGCCTAGTAAAGACACTCTGAAGAACCAATTGAGGCTGAGGAAGGGCAGTGTAATATCAGAGAAAATCTCGTAAAAAGAGTTATCTGAAATAATTATTTGATCAATAATTTGAAAGAAATGTGAGGTGCTGACTACCGTGTGTAACACTGTGTCTACCGTATGTAACACTATGTCTACCGTATGTTACACTATGACTACCGTATGTAACACTATGTCTACCGTATGTAACACTATGTCTACCGTATGTTACACTATGACTACCGTATGTAACACTATGTCTACCGTATGTAACACTATGTCTACCGTATGTAACACTATGTCTACCGTATGTAACACTATGTCTACCGTATGTAACACTATGTCTACCGTATGTAACACTATGTCTACCGTATGTAACACTATGTCTACCGTATGTAACACTATGTCTACCGTATGTAACACTATGTCTACCGTATGTAACACTATGTCTACCGTATGTAACACTATGTCTACCGTGTGTAACACTATGTCTACCATGTGTAACACTATGTCTACCGTGTGTAACACTATGTCTACCGTGTGTAACACTATGTCTACCGTGTGTAACACTATGTCTACCGTGTGTAACACTATGTCTACCGTGTGTAACACTATTTCTACCGTGTGTAACACTATTTCTACCGTGTGTAACACTATGTCTACCGTGTGTAACACTATGTCTACCGTATGTAACACTATGTCTACCGTATGTAACACTATGTCTATCGTGTGTAACACTATGTCTACCGTATGTAACACTAAGTCTACCGTATGTAACACTATGTCTACCGTATGTAACACTAAGTCTACCGTATGTAACACTAAGTCTACCGTATGTAACACTATGTCTACCGTATGTAACACTATGTCTACCGTATGTAACACTAAGTCTACCGTATGTAACACTATGTCTACCGTATGTAACACTATGTCTACCGTGTGTAACACTATGTCTACCGTGTGTAACACTATGTCTACCGTATGTAACACTATGTCTACCGTATGTAACACTATGTCTACCGTATGTAACACATTGTCTACCGTGTGTAACACATTGTCTACCGTGTGTAACACTCTGTCTACTATATGTGTAACACAAGGCTAGGACATTTCGTCCATGGACCACTCGTCCACGGACATTTCGTCCAGCGGACATTTCGTCCAACGGACATTTCGTCCAACGGACATTTCGTCCAACGGACATTTCGTCCAACGGACATTTCGTCCAAAGGACATTTCGTCCAACGGACATTTCGTCCACGAATAATTTGTCCATGCACGAATTGCTTCACTTTGTATTTTAAAGTGCATATTGGATATGTGTCATATTATTTTTCACTAATATTTTGATAGCCAGGTAGAAATATATAATATTATTATAGTGATTTAAGCCGAACTATTTTATATGAACACATAAAAAATAATTTTATATCGATTATAATTATACAATTGGATATTCTAAACAGGTTGACTTATTTTTGTTATTTACTCCCTATAATATTTAATATTTTGCATTAATTAATGAGTTATGAGTATCCAAAATAAGAAACTGAACTTACAGGTTACTTTAACAAGACTAAATGTGTGGAAACGTAAGAAAGAGAATAAAATAATTACAATAGAGGTTAATACTAAATATTATATATGCTTTTTTTACGAGTCCAAAATAAATGGAATTGTCCGATAATAACACGGCCGTTTTCACGTTTAAATAATTAAACGTATCACTAACAATACCAATATCTAGCTAATTCTTTTGTATCACATTTAGTTATTAATCACTTGTTTAGTAGTATATAATACATGTATCATGTATAAATTTTATGTAGTCATTGCAAAAAATTTTTGCTATAAAATACTAATTTCTGAACCAATATTGCTTCTAATAAGCTAATCTGAGTCTAATATTGATGTTTATTGTAGTTATTGTGAAAATACATAATAATGAGACTAGGGTACATTAAAAGCGAGGCCTGCTTGCGTATCATAAAAAAAGTATTCAGTTTCATTATTTTACTGTTGCCGGGCCAGTAGTAGCAGAAGAAGAAGATTTCGATAAGAATTAAGGCAAAGACCATGAATTTTTAATTACCATCAAAAAAGAGTCTTTTCTATTTTAATATTACAGAATATATATAAATAATACATTATTATCTAATAAACAATATGTACACATTATGGTTATAATACAAAATAAAGCATTTCGTGGACGAATAGTCCGGGGACGAATAGTCCGGGGACGAAATGTCCGTGGACAAAACGTCCGTGCACGTTGCATTAATTATTATCTTGATACATACTTAGATTATTAATTATTTACATTTAATTAATCAGATATTAAAAGTTTAAAAACTTGTATTCGACGTTCTATAATTGAAATAAAATGATTATGGTAGCTTGTACAAACGTGAAACAGACCGAAAACTGATGATTTGTCTTTCTATTTAAAAATTGAAATCAGGATTAGTATACTTCAATGGTAAATACTCAAGTCGTCAATCAAAAATTTAACCATATAAAAATACAAAAAAATAAATTACATTTTCGGAATTTTCTATGTGAGTTACACAAACTTAACACTGCCTTAAATATCTGAAACACACGTTCATACAAGGTAAAACAATAACTTTGTTTACACAGCCAAAATCGTACTTTGATTCAGACACAATACAGAGAAAGGCCTACATTAAATTCATTCACTAGACATAGAAAATTTCACATTTATTCATGCATTATACCAAAGTTTATTAACTACAAGGTAGAGTATTGCGCAGGTTTATAATAAGATGATTGCAGTTTGTTATGAAAGACGCTGTCTGGTGTGACCCATGATAATTATTTTTTTTAAGTAGAAACAAGGTATATAATACGTGAGCCAATCACCTGATTTTGATAAATTGGTACCACCCGGAGCACCAAACTTTATTGTGATTTTCTAATAGGTATATGTATCTGTAACTCAATGCAGCATGATGGACATCTGTCAATCACTGATTAATGAACACTTCTAAATGAATTCCTATATTTACATTGATTTTATTGTGAACAAACTAAGAGATCTTTTTGAACACTTTATCAGTTTTTACACATCGCAGACTGGTATACCTATTATAATGAAAGAATTCAGAAGTAACTTTCATCTAACTAAGCTCAATTTGAACCCAATTTCATACTTCAGCTACGTAAATGCAACATTTGTTACTTATTTACAAGAGGATTACAATAATCATTGCAAAATCAAATTTGATCAACTACCTACCTAGTAGTTGATGCCTAAATAAGTTGGCACATAGCACTCTTCTCTTGACAGTCAAAATTTGGTGCCTAGCTCACTAGCAGAGTTGCTAAGGCTAGCTTGGTATTTTTTTAAATCTTTACTAAGTTTAAAGTTAGTTACTAGTAATTTGCTAGGTACCTAGCGGGATCTATTCACAGTCAACTAGAGGATTGGCCTAGCTACTACTCATTCCACTGACTAGACCAGTATACAGTAACATAGGGTATGGTAATCAGCTGATAGAATCTATAGTTTGACGTGACCACCGGATGACTGGAAATGGCGACTCTGACCACACTGAAATATGGGAAAACCTACTTAAACTTAGCACTTCTAAATTTAATTTTTTTTCTGATCAATTACTAACTAGGCATTGGTTAAATTGTATTCCATTATTTTTTTCTTTATTTGTTATTCATAGGAACTACAATTTAGCAGTTAACTAGCACTACTTTACGCTCCTAGGTAGCATATTTTCAAGACCCTATTTCTTATAGATAAGTTAAAGAAATTAACAATAAAAATACACCTGAATTATATCTATATATTCAACTTTGAGGTTCAATCGCCATTTTCGCTTTTCTTTTGTACGAAACCCTTATAAAATGACTTCAAACTTCTCGATATTAACATGCAAATACGAGGAATTATGAGCCTCTCGGTCACAAACAAGGAATGTGTTGTTGTGGTGACGTCATATTTTTGTGTCGTCTGCTAGGTACTATACCCGATTATGTTCCTGTACCGTGGACTAGACTAGCTTAGAGATACCTAACTAGTTATTACAGTTTATACCTACTTGTTGAGGTTGAATAATTGATATTTCTTATCTCTGGATATATATTATGTACCTAATTTAGAGATAAATAATCTTGAATTTGGTGTATTTTCTATAAGGTTGATACGCTAAAGAACCATTATTGGATTACATCCACAGTACTGTGATTGCATTTCATCTTAAACAGCTGACGAGAAAATGTCAACGATAACAAATCGCAGCGCCCCTTGTGGTGAACACTGGACTTAAACCCAAATTACTAACTATTTTTTTAAACCGGTGTTAGTTATATATAAGACGAATGCACTCTTGTGTGTATACAACTATTTACTTACAACATTTTCATTACAAAAAATTGCATTTTTTTTATAAAGTTTACTGGTCCTTTAAAGTAGAATGGATTATATAACCTGCATCACCTATTTAGGTAAAAAAAATTTCAGTTTTCTGTCACAAATTGCTCCAGATTTCGAAAAATCATTGCTGCAAAGTCTTTTGGTTCGCACTGTAGAGTGTTGTTTTCCATTCACTGTTTCTTTTTATCCAGTAGATGGCGCATGACTCGGTGACCGGTCCATTCGCCGAAAACACATTCGCCGAAAACAAATTCGCCGAAAACAAATTCGCCGAAAACACATTCGCCGCACGACACATTCGTCGAACGACACTTTTGCCGAAAAATATGATTATTTAAAAAGTTAAACAAATTTATCTCATATGTCCAGATGATATTACATATATAGATGAAGTTACATATAACTATTCCTTCTATAAAATATTGACAATAGAAATGTATTTCAGTACAAAATGAAAATAACTATAGCAAATTTATTTCTAGGTATTCGAGATATTCAATCTCGATATTGAAGATTTAGAGATATTAAATCCATTTATTCTAACATAAACTTTTTTTAAAATGAATTGCTGAGCAAATTTGATTTCGACTTTCTTTTTGTACTCAAATATATTTCTCCATATTGTCAATATTTTATGAAGGTAATAGTAAATGAATATTCTTAAAATCTAGAAATAAATCTGTGAAAATTCATTTTCTTTTGTAACTGATAATTGTACACAGAAAGTAGGATTATCATAGAGTTAATAAACTGACACAAATAATGCAGCAATAACATTATATGAGTTAATTAAAATAACGTAAATTCGATAAAGTTTAACCAATAATTATGTAGAATATTGTAAAGTAATTTATAGACTTTTTTGTAAGTTCGTCTATATATGCAATTTCATTTGAAACATATGAGATAAATTTGTTTACCTTTTTAGATAATCATATTTTTCGGCAAAAGTGTCCTTCGGCGAAAGTGTTTTCGGCGAATGTGTTTTCGGCGAATTGACCTAGAACCGCATGACTCAATGAGGTGATTGCTATATTACCTTTTTCCATATTTCCAAATAGAAATTTTCTAAATGAATTGAAAATTTGAAGCAGCCTCTTTTATTATATTTTAACTAATAAATCTCTGTCTCTAATAACAAATGCTAAAGGGGAAGTTCCGAATTATCGAACATTTCGAAGTACAGGCATCCCCCGCTTTAGTTACCAAATCACGACTCAGTTTAGTTACCAAACGGTAACTAAAGCGAATAAAAGTAACAAGAAATATATAATTGTCACTCCTCTATTCTATATACTATTTTCTATGAGTTATAGAAAGAAAATTTGTTTTAGAGTTATTAGAGTACTACGTATATAAGCATATTATTAATAATATACAGTCTTTCATTGTTTGTGACTGTGATGAAAGAGTTTAAAGTCGTGCATTTATTAAATGTTTTAAAATCCATCCATAGCTTAACTCTCACTCAGTATAGGTGAGTAATTAATAGATACCTAGACTTCTATAATTATTATTTTACATTTACCAAACATCAGTTTTATGCTCTATGAAATATTTTTGGTAGTAGAGTACTAAGTTCCAAGTTATTGGTTGGTTCTACAATTCCGGACACGTCAGAAAATAAAATATTATAATTATTATTTAACTTCTATTCAAATTAGTATCATGGATACCAATTGAAATACAAATTAAATAATGATTATTATATAAAGATTTTCACGTGTTCGAAAATATGGAACCGTGCGATAACACGGAACTAACCCTAAAATAGGACGTATTGAATTTCTGAACTAATTTCTTCTAATAACCTCATCTGGATTATAATTTTGATTCTTTTTTCTTTAGTTACCGTGAAATAATCACAAAAAATGTCTCCGTTTTCTATGTCTACGAACGGTTCTTATTTCGAATCATGACTCAAAATAAGTACCACTTTTGCTAAAGTGAGTTGTACTTAAAGCGAGGCTTGCCTGTATAGTATAATCATTATTCAACTTTTTATTTTATTTCGAATATATAAACAGAATAACAGGAGAATAGAATAGAACATAATAACAGGTGATTTATAATTAAACAGCTTTTTAAATGATCGAAAACGTTGAACCGTCCGATAACTTAAATGCTACCCTATTTGACGCGTTAGGTGTAGGTAGGCCTAAGAAATAGAAATGATATACTGAGTTGTGTTGTTAAAACCCTAACGTTATCAAAAAAAATTAACTCTGTGATAATTCTTTATCATCAAACACAAACAATAGGAATAAATTACTGTGAATAGACTGGAAAACTGAGCACAAAATATTACAATTAATAAAAGAAATAAAGTCCGTGTAAATTAAGAGAATATGTTATATTTCTCATTTCAACTGTAAATTTTATAAAAAATATAAACTGTTAATTGTTTGAGTTGTTGCTTATATCAGACCTTATGAAAATTATATAGCAGTAATATATGTGATGGAATATTATGTTATCAGTATGGAAATCAGACAATATAATATATAATTCAAGTTTACGCTTAATGAAAATCCAGGGCAAATGAAACAGCACATGTGTAACTTCCGAAAATATTTCTAAGTTAGCTGTTTTTTGGCTGATAAAGCTAGTATATAAACTATATATACTCAATTAAAGACATAGTTTCTATATATATTCAAAATTCGCATTGATTTACAGCAATTAAAAGAAGATATTCATTAGATTAGTAGATACTCCACATTGTTCGTATGTTTGTACGTACACTATCAGATCCTGAATGTTCCACATGGTTTTAGGACTGAATTGTGTTTCCGACCACTCAGTCATTCTCAGTTCATCCCTGGTGGAGAAAGGTCTTCATACAGCTCTAAGTGTTCACTGAGGTTAAATACGTAGTTAAATACAAACAAGGACTTCTGATATCAAAATGGTGAGTGGTTAATAAGATATAATAGCATTAGTACAGTGGTCGAAGCCCTACAGTTGGAAACAGCAACAACCGCGTTAACCTGAACATGCGCTGTTTTTAATTTACTTTTAGGATATAACGACATGTGACGCAATTCATGCGGTTCCCATAGAAATCTAGAATTTTCTTCTAGGAATAACTACGATAAACAGAACTACGGTTAGGTTGTGCTTATTCTTCATCAAGTGCTCCTGTTATACGAGAATGACTGTTTGATCTGTGTTCCACATGTACATAAATGTATACTATAGTGTAATTTGGAAGTCTACCACAATGGGAGTTTTCTCACTGGGAGTTTTCTCACTGAGAGTTTTCTCACTGAGAGTTTTCTCACTGAGAGTTTTCTCACTGAGAGTTTTCTCACTGAGAGTTTTCTCACTGAGAGTTTTCTCGTTGGGAGTTTTCTCGTTGGGAGTTTTCTCACTGGGAGTTTTCTCACTGAGAGTTTTCTCACTGAGAGTTTTCTCACTGAGAGTTTTCTCGTTGGGAGTTTTCTCACTGGGAGTTTTCTCACTGAGAGTTTTCTCACTGAGAGTTTTCTCGTTGGGAGTTTTCTCACTGAGAGTTTTCTCGTTGGGAGTTTTCTCACTGGGAGTTTTCTCACTGAGAGTTTTCTCACTGAGAGTTTTCTCGTTGGGAGTTTTCTCACTGGGAGTTTTCTCACTGAGAGTTTTCTCACTGAGAGTTTTCTCGTTGGGAGTTTTCTCACTGGGAGTTTTCTCGTTGGGAGTTTTCTCACTGAGAGTTTTCTCGTTGGGAGTTTTCTCGTTGGGAGTTTTCTCACTGAGAGTTTTCTCACTGGGAGTTTTCTCACTGAGAGTTTTCTCGTTGGGAGTTTTCTCGTTGGGAGTTTTCTCACTGGGAGTTTTCTCGTTGGGAGTTTTCTCACTGAGAGTTTTCTCACTGAGAGTTTTCTCACTGAGAGTTTTCTCGTTGGGAGTTTTCTCACTGGGAGTTTTCTCACTGAGAGTTTTCTCGTTGGGAGTTTTCTCGTTGGGAGTTTTCTCACTGAGAGTTTTCTCACTGAGAGTTTTCTCGTTGGGAGTTTTCTCACTGGGAGTTTTCTCACTGAGAGTTTTCTCGTTGGGAGTTTTCTCGTTGGGAGTTTTCTCACTGAGAGTTTTCTCACTGAGAGTTTTCTCGTTGGGAGTTTTCTCGTTGGCAGTTTTCTCACTGAGAGTTTTCTCACTGAGAGTTTTCTCGTTGGGAGTTTTCTCACTGGGAGTTTTCTCACTGAGAGTTTTCTCGTTGGGAGTTTTCTCGTTGGGAGTTTTCTCACTGAGAGTTTTCTCACTGGGAGTTTTCTCACTGAGAGTTTTCTCACTGAGAGTTTTCTCACTGAGAGTTTTCTCGTTGGGAGTTTTCTCACTGGGAGTTTTCTCACTGAGAGTTTTCTCGCTGGGAGTTTTCTCACTGGGAGTTTTCTCACTGAGAGTTTTCTCACTGAGAGTTTTCTCGTTGGGAGTTTTCTCACTGGGAGTTTTCTCACTGGGAGTTTTCTCACTGAGAGTTTTCTCACTGGGAGTTTTCTCACTGGGAGTTTTCTCACTGAGAGTTTTCTCACTGGGAGTTTTCTCACTGGGAGTTTTCTCACTGAGAGTTTTCTCATTGGGAGTTTTCTCACTGAGAGTTTTCTCGTTGGGAGTTTTCTCACTGAGAGTTTTCTCACTGAGAGTTTTCTCGTTGGGAGTTTTCTCACTGAGAGTTTTCTCGTTGGGAGTTTTCTCACTGAGAGTTTTCTCACTGAGAGTTTTCTCATTGGGAGTTTTCTCACTGAGAGTTTTCTCGTTGGGAGTTTTCTCGTTGGGAGTTTTCTCACTGGGAGTTTTCTCACTGGGAGTTTTCTCACTGAGAGTTTTCTCACTGAGAGTTTTCTCGTTGGGAGTTTTCTCACTGAGAGTTTTCTCACTGAGAGTTTTCTCGTTGGGAGTTTTCTCACTGAGAGTTTTCTCATTGGGAGTTTTCTCACTGAGAGTTTTCTCGTTGGGAGTTTTCTCACTGGGAGTTTTCTCACTGGGAGTTTTCTCACTGAGAGTTTTCTCACTGAGAGTTTTCTCACTGGGAGTTTTCTCACTGAGAGTTTTCTCGTTGGGAGTTTTCTCACTGGGAGTTTTCTCACTGAGAGTTTTCTCACTGAGAGTTTTCTCACTGAGAGTTTTCTCACTGAGAGTTTTCTCACTGAGAGTTTTCTCACTGAGAGTTTTCTCACTGAGAGTTTTCTCGTTGGGAGTTTTCTCACTGAGAGTTTTCTCACTGAGAGTTTTCTCACTGAGAGTTTTCTCGTTGGGAGTTTTCTCACTGAGAGTTTTCTCACTGAGAGTTTTCTCACTGGGAGTTTTCTCACTGAGAGTTTTCTCACTGAGAGTTTTCTCACTGAGAGTTTTCTCGTTGGGAGTTTTCTCGTTGGGAGTTTTCTCACTGAGAGTTTTCTCACTGAGAGTTTTCTCATTGGGAGTTTTCTCACTGAGAGTTTTCTCGTTGGGAGTTTTCTCACTGGGAGTTTTCTCGTTGGGAGTTTTCTCACTGAGAGTTTTCTCACTGGGAGTTTTCTCACTGAGAGTTTTCTCACTGAGAGTTTTCTCGTTGGGAGTTTTCTCACTGGGAGTTTTCTCACTGGGAGTTTTCTCACTGGGAGTTTTCTCACTGAGAGTTTTCTCACTGAGAGTTTTCTCGTTGGGAGTTTTCTCACTGAGAGTTTTCTCACTGAGAGTTTTCTCACTGAGAGTTTTCTCACTGAGAGTTTTCTCGTTGGGAGTTTTCTCACTGAGAGTTTTCTCACTGGGAGTTTTCTCACTGGGAGTTTTCTCACTGAGAGTTTTCTCACTGAGAGTTTTCTCACTGGGAGTTTTCTCACTGAGAGTTTTCTCGTTGGGAGTTTTCTCACTGAGAGTTTTCTCACTGGGAGTTTTCTCACTGAGAGTTTTCTCACTGGGAGTTTTCTCACTGAGAGTTTTCTCACTGGGAGTTTTCTCACTGGGAGTTTTCTCACTGGGAGTTTTCTCACTGAGAGTTTTCTCACTGAGAGTTTTCTCACTGGGAGTTTTCTCACTGAGAGTTTTCTCACTGGGAGTTTTCTCACTGGGAGTTTTCTCACTGAGAGTTTTCTCACTGAGAGTTTTCTCACTGGGAGTTTTCTCACTGAGAGTTTTCTCACTGAGAGTTTTCTCACTGAGAGTTTTCTCACTGAGAGTTTTCTCGTTGGGAGTTTTCTCACTGAGAGTTTTCTCACTGGGAGTTTTCTCACTGAGAGTTTTCTCGTTGGGAGTTTTCTCACTGAGAGTTTTCTCACTGAGAGTTTTCTCACTGAGAGTTTTCTCACTGAGAGTTTTCTCACTGGAGAGTTTTCTCACTGGGAGTTTTCTCACTGAGAGTTTTCTCGTTGGGAGTTTTCTCACTGGGAGTTTTCTCACTGAGAGTTTTCTCGTTGGGAGTTTTCTCACTGGGAGTTTTCTCACTGAGAGTTTTCTCGTTGGGAGTTTTCTCACTGGGAGTTTTCTCACTGAGAGTTTTCTCACTGGGAGTTTTCTCACTGAGAGTTTTCTCGTTGGGAGTTTTCTCACTGGGAGTTTTCTCACTGGGAGTTTTCTCGTTGGGAGTTTTCTCACTGAGAGTTTTCTCACTGGGAGTTTTCTCACTGAGAGTTTTCTCACTGAGAGTTTTCTCGTTGGGAGTTTTCTCACTGGGAGTTTTCTCGTTGGGAGTTTTCTCAATGGGAGTTTTCTCACTGGGAGTTTTCTCACTGAGAGTTTTCTCACTGGGAGTTTTCTCACTGGGAGTTTTCTCACTGGGAGTTTTCTCACTGAGAGTTTTCTCACTGGGAGTTTTCTCACTGGGAGTTTTCTCACTGAGAGTTTTCTCACTGAGAGTTTTCTCGTTGGGAGTTTTCTCACTGGGAGTTTTCTCACTGGGAGTTTTCTCACTGGGAGTTTTCTCACTGGGAGTTTTCTCACTGGGAGTTTTCTCACTGGGAGTTTTCTCACTGGGAGTTTTCTCACTGGGAGTTTTCTCACTGGGAGTTTTCTCACTGGGAGTTTTCTCACTGGAGTTTTCTCACTGGGAGTTTTCTCACTGGGAGTTTTCTCACTGAGAGTTTTCTCGTTGGGAGTTTTCTCACTGGGAGTTTTCTCACTGGAGTTTTCTCACTGGGAGTTTTCTCACTGGGAGTTTTCTCACTGGGAGTTTTCTCACTGGGAGTTTTCTCACTGGGAGTTTTCTCACTGGGAGTTTTCTCACTGGAGTTTTCTCAATGGGAGTTTTCTGATCACCGCACATAATTCAGTGTTCACTTTACTTTCCACCAAACTATGTAAAGTGAAATTGATATCTTCATTCTCAGATACAGATGAAGAAAGGACACCACCAGATAAAAGAATGTCCTTCTGTCTATCTCTTCTCTCAGCTTCTTCAATTAAGTTCCTCCAGATTATGGATTTTCTCTTTTAGAATAGTAACCACCTCCTCAAACTTACCTATTTTCTCTTCCTTCCCACCTACCAAATTTGTCATCGATTTTGAGAAAGATATACATTATAACAGCTCATCAGCCTCCGAGAATTCGTACTGTGGCCATCATCAACATGGGGTACGGTCAAGAGCCCCCCCCCCCTCCATTTTTTTTAATCCTTATTTACCTAGTTAAACAAATGAAGAACTACTTAGATAGAAATAACTGAGAGTTGCTAATGTAGTTTGTTGTATCCGCTAGATTGTTGTATTGCACACTTCATGATTGTTTAATGACCTGGCAGGGGGGTTCGGGGGGCGGCACCCCCCCGATATACATATATTTTATGTCTAATCAGTAATGAACTACAAAAGTGTCAATAAGGATTAAATAATATAGGTAAATAAGGATTTAAAAACAGGGGGGCTCTTGACCGGGGAGGCTTATGACCGGGGGGGCTTATGACCGGGGGGGCTTATGACCTACACCCCATAAACATTAAGGGACGATATAAATAATCTATGTAGTGCATTGCGTTCTTCTGATAAGAGAAGAGATCGAGAATTGGTTTAAGTTTCATCGTAGGTGGCTGGTTGACGGACACTTGGCCGAAAGATATTTGGCCGAACGGACGTTTGGCCGAACGGACATTTGGCCGAAATATCTTTATTTTGAAAAATGGGATAGTAATATTATTCATTATAATAAAAGTAATAATTTTAAATAATATAATTACCATTAATAACAAGTTCAAAAGTAGGAAGAGAAGCTTCTTTCCACTCCTTATATTTGCGATGAAATCCAAGATTAGGAAATAATTCGAATTGTTGAGCAATATATGGTTGCAGTTCGTAATATGAATACGCATTTTGTACACATTAAATTTAATTTCCTTTTTATAAAATATCTCTTAATTCCATGGAAATAAAAATCATAATCAAATTAAACCGAGGCTGCAGTTCGTAATATGGATTTCCATTGAATGAAAGTCTTTCGGCCGAATGTCCGTTCGGCCAAATTTACGCCAAATCTACTTTCGGCCAATTGTCTTTCGGCTAAATATCGGTTCGGCCAATTGATTTTCGGCCAAGTGTCCGCGCACGAGGTGGCTATTGAGTCTGAATAAACAGTCAAATGATGCTAATGACACAAGGTGATGATTAGACGAATACTGATAGTGACTCTCACTGACGAATACTGATAGTGACACTCACTGACGAATACTGATAGTGACACTCACTGACGAATACTGATAGTGACTCTCACTGACGAATACTGATAGCGACACTCACTGACGAATACTGATAGTGACACTCACTGACGAATACTGATAGTGACTCTCACTGACGAATACTGATAGTGACTCTCACTGACGAATACTGATAGTGACTCTCACTGACGAATACTGATAGTGACTCTCACTGACGAATACTGATAGTGACACTCACTGACGAATACTGATAGTGACTCTCACTGACGAATACTGATAGTGACACTCACTGACGAATACTGATAGTGACACTCACTGACGAATACTGATAGTGACACTCACTGACGAATACTGATAGTGACTCTCACTGACGAATACTGATAGTGACTCTCACTGACGAATACTGATAGTGACTCTCACTGACGAATACTGATAGTGACACTCACTGACGAATACTGATAGTGACTCTCACTGACGAATACTGATAGTGACACTCACTGACGAATACTGATAGTGACTCTCACTGACGAATACTGATAGTGACACTCACTGACGAATACTGATAGTGACACTCACTGACGAATACTGATAGTGACTCTCACTGACGAATACTGATAGTGACTCTCACTGACGAATACTGATAGTGACTCTCACTGACGAATACTGATAGTGACACTCACTGACGAATACTGATAGTGACTCTCACTGACGAATACTGATAGTGACACTCACTGACGAATACTGATAGTGACTCTCACTGACGAATACTGATAGTGACACTCACTGACGAATACTGATAGTGACTCTCACTGACGAATACTGATAGTGACTCTCACTGACGAATACTGATAGTGACACTCACTGACGAATACTGATAGTGACTCTCACTGACGAATACTGATAGTGACACTCACTGACGAATACTGATAGTGACACTCACTGACGAATACTGATAGTGACTCTCACTGACGAATACTGATAGTGACACTCACTGACGAATACTGATAGTGACACTCACTGACGAATACTGATAGTGACTCTCACTGACGAATACTGATAGTGACTCTCACTGACGAATACTGATAGTGACACTCACTGACGAATACTGATAGTGACTCTCACTGACGAATACTGATAGTGACTCTCACTGACGAATACTGATAGTGACACTCACTGACGAATACTGATAGTGACTCTCACTGACGAATACTGATAGTGACACTCACTGACGAATACTGATAGTGACACTCACTGACGAATACTGATAGTGACTCTCACTGACGAATACTGATAGTGACACTCACTGACGAATACTGATAGTGACTCTCACTGACGAATACTGATAGTGACTCTCACTGACGAATACTGATAGTGACACTCACTGACGAATACTGATAGTGACTCTCACTGACGAATACTGATAGTGACTCTCACTGACGAATACTGATAGTGACACTCACTGACGAATACTGATAGTGACTCTCACTGACGAATACTGATAGTGACTCTCACTGACGAATACTGATAGTGACTCTCACTGACGAATACTGATAGTGACACTCACTGACGAATACTGATAGCGACACTCACTGACGAATACTGATAGCGACACTCGCTGACGAATACTGATAGCGACACTCGCTGACGAATACTGATAGTGACACTCACTGACGAGTACTGATAGTGACACTCACTGACGAATACTGATAGTGACACTCACTGACGAATACTGATAGTGACACTCACTGACGAATACTGATAGTGACACTCACTGACGAATACTGATAATGATACATAGTAACAGGGTATCCGGCGGTTTTTCCGAAAACGAATTTGACGAAACCAAATTCTCCGAAAACTAATTCTCCGAATACGAATTTGCCGAAACACAAATTGGTCGAAAACGGATTCACCGAATTGAAAATTTGCCGAAAGCCAAATTTACCGAAAGTCTTATTTAAAACAGAATGTAAAATTACACAAAAGTTACAGAAAAGAAACGAAACAACAAATCATAACCGTTAGTTACACTAAATGATCCTTTAATCTCTGTACCACTAAATGATTCTTTGTCCTTTCTTATTTTAAAGACGTTCAAGCTTTATTCAGTCAGAATCAGTCAGTCAGCTATGGGAGCATGTTGCATTTCTTTCATTTGAGCGTTTGGTTGTTTTTAGATTGTGTGTTTCTGGCGTGTTTGTTCATTTTTGTGAATATTCCATGTTCACTGTATATATTTTATTCAGTTGTTAATAGTATACCATACAGAAGGTGTTTTGTGGCTTACGTTATTAATATTTATTCCATTTATTGCGCTTAAAATATAAAATTGTTAGTAATGAATAAACTATTAGTTATGTTTATATCTTCCCAATATACCTCTGGCTTCAACGATAGTGTCATTTGCATGAATACATTCGTTTCAGTCAAAAATATTGATTTCTATCAACACTTTTTTAGCAATATATAATATATACAGTTTAAACTTTAGTAATATTTTACTACTACTACTAGAATACAAATTTATATAGCAATAGTAATGTCAAACTCATATAAGAAATGTTTTTTTATGCATAAAATATAATGAAGAGAACTACAAAGTCCAACAGAAAGTTATTTTTGAATACATTAAATTTTATTTTCGACAAATTCGTCTTTCGGAAAATTAGTCCTTCGGCAAATCCGTTTTCGGCCAATTTGTGATTCGGAAAACACGTATTCGGGAAAACCGTTTCGGTGAATTAGTTTTCGGCAAATTTGGTTTCGGCCAATTCGTTTTCGGAAAGTCTGCCTAGACCCATAGTAACAGATGTGAACTGATAGTGACACTCACTGACTAACAGACGATTGCCAATAGTAACACTGCGCCAACACTGATAAAAGTTTATATTTTAAAACAGCCTTAGGGCAAGATTGAGTATTTTCACTAAGCTAGGCAAAACACTAGCAGATGTAAGTAATGCGGCGAGTCTCATGTCTGAACTAAATTACAGTCAGTAATGCAATTAACTATTTGTGTGAACTGTTCAGTGTTTTCAAATCGAAAGAAAGCATTTGAACCTGAGGGAGCTTAATTATTTAGTCTATATGAGATCTCCAGACTTCATGACCACAAACTGCTGACGATTCTTCTGCGATTAACTTGATCTCTCTAAAGTTTTACTGTAGCAAAGATAATCGGCAATTTCTATTATTGTTTTGTACGTAATATCATCAATTTATTTATATGACAGGTTTATGGTATTTGGTTGTGCTTCATTTATCAATTTCCAAATGGTACTTCACATTGAATAACGAGTTGATCATTGTATTCTTTCCAGTCAAACTCTCCTCCATCTTGTATTATCCTGACCAGTGGATTTAAGGATGTGCAAGATATGTGTTTCACTGGATGACTGTTTTCACAATAGTTTCTGACTTTCTGTTATAATTTGCTTTTTATTCATCATGTAACTCATCCACCTCTTACAACAGTAGAGTGTACCTATATGAATGCACTCCATTGTGCAATTGGTTAAAACGGTTAGTTAGCGAAAGGTTCCTATGTTGACAGAGCCTCCATGTTTGAGAGTGTGACAGTTAAGGCCAGAAACATGGTGTTATTTTGTTTACTAATTCATTTATATACAACCGTAATTGTATTTAATTAAACATTCTTCTTTTACAGGCTAATCGGATGGATTCTCTGCCCAATGAAATGATTCTGCAGATCTTCAGTTACTTGGATAAACTCGGAGACAGAGCTGTTTTATCAAAAGTTTCGAGACGCTTCAAAAGTCTCAGTAAGGTCAAAACATGGAGGAAAAAGATCAACATCACGGTAAGGCTCTGAAATAGACTAAATAAGTATTACCGAACACTTTATTTAGTTAATAATAATGAATAATCATAAGAGGCTACCTTGTCATACTACAATTACCTTTTGCTAAATCTTAGATAGATACAAATAATTACTTAAAATATCATGTAAAATTTTAAAAATGATATTAGATTAGATTCTGTTATATGAGTACGTTACTATCTCGAGTGCTGTTTTTTCTACCAATTGCAGCCGTTTAAGCAATGATATTATATATTTGGTATAGGTATGTCGTGATACAATCTTACATTACAATCTTTTAAAAATATATTTCTATTATGTCGTATTTTCTAGTGAATTTGCTTCAAAAAACGAAAGGATGTGAATACATATTTAATATTAATATTCATTAATATTCAATAGCTTCATATTTAGATGAAATAATTCCTTGACGTGTTCACATCTACTATCCAGTTCATTGTTTTAATTTATGTGTTAATGCTTTAATATTTTCAAGTAATAGTTTATAACCGCCTTATTTGTTCACTAGAATCCATTTAACTTCTAGATGTTAACTTGTAGTCTGTATGTAGATGATATTGTAACAGATGAGTAGGTATTCTCTAGATAAGCGCTACTGAGAATAGGGTTGCAGTGATGTGACTCATTGTAAATTATTGCATAGTAACCTGGGTAGTAGAGTGAAAAATAGTATAGCAACTGTGAAACCTATTAATGCAAATGTTCTAAATGTTTGTTAAAATTTGAAAGTTTTAATATAACTTAATTTTCTAAACACGAACATTTACATCTATCAAATAATAATATAATTTAAAAAAGTCCTGATTCATACTGGGAACCTTATCTAATCTCAGGTTTAAATTTTTTTCAGTTTGACGATATTGAAAAGTATGGTCTATTCAAGTTTAAAAAGACACTCTTGCAAGAGGCTGAGATGTCTATAAACTTGGAATCTCTCATAATAAATGATTGGGAGTGTTACAACCTTCCGAAGAGGCAGAAAAATTTGTCCAAAAATTTGAAGTTTTCTATTCCATACCTACTCTGTAATATTTTCAAAGAATGCCTGAAGTTAAATGAAGTTCAATGCCGAATCTACAATGGAAACAGGATAACATTTTCGACTGAAGATGGACTGTTGTTACTAGATTATCCTAAAAGAGGAAAATATTTTGATGAAATGGTCAACTGTTTCCCTGAAAAATTTAGAGTCATATCACACTGTGGTCCGCAATCTCTACTACCAACATGCATTGATCGTTCAAGTGATGTATTAGAAGTTCTACAATGTTCACATCTCACTCTGAATCCTGAGCTTTCATCTGTACTCAAGAAGTGCAAAAAATTAAATGAAATTTCTATATACGATTCATTCAACGTGGGACCGGGATCCCAACTTTCGGATCTTCCAAAATTGAATCTTCAAACCTTATCATTAGCACCATGTTCTGATATGCCGAATCTATTCCGTGATCATCCGGAGCTACTGGATATGTTCATGACAGATTCTTTAAACTTTCTACATATCAGTGATAACGTTTTGGCTGGCTATGAGACATTAATTTTAGAGAAATGTATAAATCTTGAAAAACTTGAAATTGAAATGCTATATGAACCCTATCTTTCTGGGGAAGAAGAAATCAAGTTTTGTAAGAATATTCTGACTCTCTTCAAACAATCCACCAAGATGACTAGGATAAACTTACTAAATATAAGAGAAAGAATCACTGATAAATTTAAAGAGGAACTACTTCCGTTAATTCAACAATATGGGTTCCAAGAAAATTCCTTTTATCTAAATTCTAATTGGTGTTCAGTAATTAATAAAACCTTTGCCCCCAAAGGCACAATCGTGAAGTTTTATGTGTATGATATAATAGAAGGAGAGTATCAATTAGACCTCGAACTGTTGTAAATTGGATTATGTATTGTCATTTTAATTTTACTATGTTCAACTCTTTTAAATGTTTCTTGCAGCTAAAGAGGATAGCGCTATGGTTATGCTCTTCAACTACGAGGTCTTGCTCATAGATTTTTGTGTTAGAAAGGCTCATAGGCTTCATTTGGAATCACCTTTTTATATCCATTTTAAATTTTTTTTGTTAGGTTTCTCTTGGTTGTGTGCCTTTTCGTCACATTCATTCGTAAGTGACTGCATTCACGGAGTTACTTTTCTGCATCCATGAGCATTGTCACCAACTGGTGGTATGTGACTTTGTTCATGGATGCTTCTTCTTCCAGTCCCTTGTATTTAATTTCCTTTTGACTTCAGCGATATGGCCTTTGGTTATGTAGAAGATGTTAAGCCCCCCACTAAATTAATTAATCATTAAGACCTTATAATGTTGTGCTATTTGCCATGTTCATCTGTGAATAAAATATTCAAACCATCAGTGTTTCATTCCTTGGTAGATGAAAATAGGCAATTCTGTAATCAATATGGAACTAGTGAAATATAATGAATAATATCGTTTTGATGATATTTGCTGCAGCCAATGATTGAATATTATGATTAAGCTATTGACTATCAGTCTTTTACACTTTAAATACACTATACAGAATATAAAATACATATACATTCCCTCAAAAACGACATTTTTAAATTGCGAATTAGAAGTACTTCAAATGCATAAATTGTCATCATAGATGCACCACTTTGATGGAAAAGAAAGTATTCTTATTAAACATTTTTTTATATAGGCCCAACAATTGTTGAAAATGTCCTTCTCCAGTCTGAAGACAGAACGAATCAAACTTCTAAACATTCTCCTGGTTCTATCTTTCAGCGAAACTTTGAACACATTGTATAAGAGACACAATGGAATATTCTTTTTCATATATAAACTCGAGTTTGTGCAGCAGCCAAGAAGTGAAAATCCAAAGGGTTGAGATATTGATTGTGTGCTGGGCAGTGGTTTTCCGTTCTTCTGCTAATGATTCGAACTCGAAACTTGTCATTGAGATATTCTAGTAAAGTGGGTATTTGAGAAATTTTTCTATTAACATTTAAAGCTTTTGGTTTACTATTGGATTTAGAGTTACTACTGTTAAAGTGAGATTTAGTTTGATTAATTTAAAGGTAGCTAGTTAGTTTAGATTGAGTAATTTGATGATTTAATAGTTTTGCTTGATCACTTTTAATTTAATATTTTACCTACCAAGGTAATAATTTAATGCCTACCTATATAAGAAAATGTTTCACCCTAATATAAATGATATAGTTAATAACTCAATGTTTATTTGAATAATTATAAAGAAGAAAAGTATGATTTTATATTTTAGAAGTTAGGTTGCAATCTTCAGTTATCGTAGTAACCAGTTGGTAATTCGTAGTAGGTACCACACTGATTAGGTAGGTCCTTGACTGAATCCCTATTAAAGGAATATAAAGTAAAGTTTGAGGCTGATGCAAGAGCACGCGCAGAGTAGCTACATCGCTCTATGACTGTGTGTTAGATAAAGAGGGAGATACAGAGAAGCCAGTGGTTTTATACTCTAAGCTCAATTGAATACCTGGCAACTCTCGTATGCCAGTTACTCATACTTATTATATTATTTACTTAATATATAAAATGAAATTTTAAGCCTAAACTATTATAAAACAAAACAAATACATTAAGGAAAACTATATAAATAATAAGAACTAATCAAAACTAACTAATACTAGAAACAGATAATTCATTTTAACACACGGTCTCGAACATGTTCCAAACATTACAAGACAAAGAGAACAACTAGAACATTCGAAAAGTAAAAAAAACTATTGAAACCTAAAACTAATTAATTATATTAATGGACTATAGTGTCACCACACTAGAACTGTATTTCATGCATCCACTAAAGTGAAGAACGAACTGCAGAATGTTGCTGTCTGGGCCAAATAATGTCCTGGAAAAATCTGAGATAGGAAACACCATTAACCGATGACAAGTGGCCATCATTAATAATGGCAACAAAGATATTACCTTAGCATCATACCTATCATTTATTCCGTTGATTTTCATTAGTCTACACTCCGTTGTTTTTTGATGGAGGCAAAGGAACTTCTAGTTGGATTGTTACTGCAGAATACACTGACAAAACTGTTTTTATGTGCCTTGTGGATATCAGTTAAGGGTTGAAATGAAGTGTAATGATAAAAACGGAAACGAAGATCATGTCTGACGATCCTCCACAACGGGGTTTTGGTGGGTGAAACCTACTGAGACGCTTTTCTGAGAGAACAACTAGGGGTTTCTTCTAAAAAAAACTCTTCGCCTCCTGAATCGCTACTTCTGTTTCTTTTTCTTTTTTTTTTCATTTGCTTTTTCTTGTGGATAGAACCAGTTTCATTGAAAAGATCATAAACTCTTGTGAAATTTTTCAGGTGGTAAGATTTAGCCGCCTTTCCTCTTATCTTTGAGTGAAACATGAATGTTCGGTGTACTGTTGAAGGATTAGATGTTTGGCAAACTGCAGAACGATGCATTTCATCTCAGACTCAGAAACATTTTTAAGGTTGGAGATCAATGCTAATATTAATAGGGTGATAAAATCCTTTCCTTGTGAACGATTTGAATCATTTTAAGTTCTCCCAATTCGCAATTTAAAAATTACGCTTCCGATGGAACATAGTGTATGCATGTTCAAAACATTTGAAATAATTAAATAACTGACATTTCTTCAAGTATGAGGATTAATTTGTAGATTTTTTTCAGATACATTAAATATTTGAAAAGGATCGGCACAAAATACCTCTCAATTGTATATTCGTTTTTTATTATAAATAATTATTCAATCATATAATAAACTATTCGAGTTTTCGGGCCGTCACATTTTATAATAATTAACATTAAACTGAATAACTTCTATTATATACTTTTTCTTATATGATAAATAGCTAACTAATAACACCTATCCAGTAGGTACATCTCACTGAGAAGAGACGAGTTAACGACAGCTTCTAGATGACAATTTGTCTCCAAATACCTAACTAATAACACCTTCTTTTATTCATTTCCAGATGAACGCGAAAACAGTTTCTCGAAATAGGAAAAAGCTCAATAGGTAGTTAAGGTAAGGCTTTAATTGCTGTGAAGGTGGTGATTACTATTCAGATTAGTTATGTAGAAAGGTATAAGAGGGCATGACTTTTTAAAGTTCCCACAGAGTGAACACACACAACCTGGAGAAACGTTACTACAAGACAGGTCTGTTTTTGATCTGTTTGCTGGTCAGGGGTTCTATTTCTTATCTCTTGTCAGAGGGAGGGGGGGGGGGGGGTATTTGGTCGGGGGATTTTTGTCCAAATAAAATCTATTCTCTTCACTATTTCTCTATAAGTAACTAATACTAGTATTTTTATCATTTTCACGGGTTATTTCATATTATGACGTCACTAATTGCCAATAGAAAACTGTAATTGAATTATTTATTACATTTACAAAATATCAAATATCTTTATGTATTCACAGAAATACATTGATACTCGATTTCAACGAGCATAATGAAAAACTATCGATATTTGACTAATAAAATATTTAATGTCAGTGGTATTAATTGAAACAAATATAAATATTCACAACCAAGATGACAATTCAATAAGATTGTCGGCTATATGATCGGAAACAACGAATAGGATCAAACAAAAAAAAAACTTCAGAAAAAATCTAACCCATGCATTAGAACGTGCTAACACCAACCTGCTGTAATCGGAAACTAAACGAAAAGTCGAATCAAAACGGAAACTACCTATAGGATATCTTTGAAGGAAATATTCGCATGATAGTTATTGGATTTAAATTACAATAATTTTGACATCCCATTCGACTTTCACTAATTAATTTCACAGTATGTTTTAACATTTTCATTCAGTAACTTTTGGTGGTTACTTGATAATTGTTCAATAGACAATTTATTTATTTATAAAAGTAACGTAATTGAACCAAAGGGCAAAGAAGTGAATATAATATTCATATGCTATAAATTTGTAGAGAAAGTGGTAAACTCAAGACTGATCGAGAGGTAAACATATATAAGATCGGCGTCTTTCTCGTCCCGATGTCATCTGATTTGGAGTTTGAAATTCGAAGCTACCGCGGCGTTCTAACCCGATCAGGTGGTCAGCAAGCTTGAATTTACTATTCAGTAAGCACACTGATAAGAAAAAATAAAAAAATTAACATAACCGTGCTAGGCTTGTGAATGTAATGCTGTGATTTTATCTTACAGAGTATGGTGATCAGCCGACTGTTATATGTCTCGGCCGTTCTTACTCTTGCTGTTTTGGTATCTTGTGAGACAGATGAGACAAAAAGTCAAGTACTGTCCCTTCTCACCTTTCTGTCTGGTTTGGGTGAGCCCCAGTCGCCATTGGGGAACATGGATGGAAAAGAGTATCTTAAATTCGAGGCAGTATTCCAGCAGGATGGGGACCAAAAACTGAAAACTGACGACCAGGTCGCATATAACAGGAAACAAAATGAAATTATAGTTGAGAATTCAGAAGAAAAGTTAAAGGAGCCAAATGTAGGATCGATTGTTAAGTATCCTACGCAGCACTTGATTAGGAAACAGAAAGAAACTTCACATGATTTTATGAAAAGGATTGGCAGTGCATCATCCTTAGTGAACGGACGTGTGAAGAAGAAGATCTGCTGCTCTGAAGGAATCTGTACTATTTCTAGCAACTGCGACGTGATGGGTGTGGGGGGCGATGAAGTGGTGGACAGGTACTTAGATGAGTACTCTGCAGTGCCACTGAGCATCCTCTCCTTCAGTAGACAAGGCATCAGTCAGGGCGAGTACTGCGATCGACTCAGTGTGCCTCTTTTCCCTGTCAACATAACTGAAAGTAACATCACTCCAATATGGTTGGCTGACACTAAAGTACGTAGGGTAAAGTCACAGCAATCGGAAAGTGCATGGGCCTTAAGTAAAGTCATGAGCCAATCATAAATTTTCATTGAGCTGTCATGACCTATGTTAACACCAAGTTTCCGAGTACTGAGAGCCTAATAAAGTGTTTGTCAACTGTTAAGTTCCCCTACTTCAAGATAGTATTTTGAAGAAAAAACGTAGACAGCAAAAATTTGCATTATCATTCAGAATCTATATTCAAATTGCTAACTATTTAAAATCAAATCAAAGAATTATCTTTAGGTACAAACTGAAAATATATTATTTTACGATCTCAAATCAAAAACAAAGTTTTTGATTTGTGAATTATCTTTTGTTCAAACTTATGTTCCAGATTCTAGGTTGGTGCCCCTCAGTTCTGGTGACCAGGAAGTTGGGGCGCTACACCTTCCCCTCCAAAGTCGTGGAGCCCCAATGCCTCTGCAACAACAAAATCTGCTCCTCCAAGGGCGTGGACTTCAGGTGCATCTCCGTCAATAGGTTCCTCCTCACCTGGGTTAGGAAGGGAAAAAATGAGTTCCAAAGTAGGATGGAACACCTGAGGGTGGGGTGTGTTTGTGCTCAAAGACCATCCACCATCGGGGGTGCCATACACGACCCCCATCTCTTGAATTAGACACTCGTGGAGACATATAAACTGTAATGTTCGAAAACACGAATGATATTCACAGGGTAACGATAATAATCATAATGTTTTACAATTAAAGGTCCTCTCCAAGCTCCGGTGAAAAAACGAGTTTAATACATAAAAACATAGAATCAAGGTTTAGGATCATTATTCTACAAACTGCATACAATTCGGTTTAGTATATATTTTTTATATGCTTTTCAAGTTTTTCATACTCGATGTGCAACAATAATTGCGCAAAACACTAGTCTGACGCTGAAGAAAAAGATTGTACACTCTTTGTTACTTCAAATTTGAATTTTATATGCAAACAATGCATTTATGAAGTATATGAACGTTCTATAGTAAGTTTGTCCCATTTTATACCTTTACAGAAATATCAAATATTGGATATATTTATACCTACCTAGCTGACATTCAAAACAAACGGTGCAGGTCAAAGTTTATAGAATAGGACGCTATTCTATAAAGTGTACTGTAGGTCCTTTCTTTTTCTTCGGACTCAAAATTATCAAGTCAGAAGTAAAATAGATTTTGTAGAGTTTTGGTTATTTAAATATTTAAAAGCATGTAAGATTTTGTATATTCCATCGAATTTTATAAGATTCACATCAAAATAATAAGAAACGTTAGCCTCACAGAATGAACAACAACAAAAAATTGCTTTGAGGGGACCTTTAATCATTTTCGAATGGGTGGTCTATTCTAATTAGTTTCATTTGTTATTAATATATTCATTTTTACATTATGTGAGCAGCATCTTAAAATGAAAAAAAAATAATAATAATCATACTTGGTTCAATGCATATCTACACATTGAGTTTCATTTCTATTTTACCTCTATCTTCCCGCTTTTTCCTTGAAAATTAATATTCCTAACAATACTCTTCATCTTGAGAGCTTTTACTTCATTCTATCGTTTCTGTGATAAATATTGAAATCTCAGGATTCGAATATCTTCATGTTCAGGACTAAAATGCCGGATGATAGTTGGCGTTCGAATAGGAGTCGCCTTCAGTCTTCAGTGCCATTCAGACTGCTGGTGAGAGTGTGCGGTGACGCTCCTCCGTTTCTTCGCGCGTTGTGATTTGGTTTCGCATCAACATAGAAAACTAAGAAAGTATAGGACATATCTATAAAGCAAACTATTTGCAATTTACATATATTTATACTAGGAATAAAGAAGACTGCAGGTGAAACATTTGCTGTGTTTGTTGTAATTGATTAAGGATGACGGAACTCTTGCTGTGTTGTTAGGAAAGCTAAAAAATGCCTTACAAAGTTATTAAATCACTAGTAGATGTGGTTAAAATGCCTTACAAAGTTATTAAATCACTAGTAGATGTGGTTAAAATGCCTTACAAAGTTATTAAATCACTGGTAGATGTGGTTAAAATGCCTCACAAAGTTATTAAATCACTGGTAGATGTGGTTAAAATGCCTCACAAAGTTATTAAATCACTGGTAGATGTGGTTAAAATGCCTCACAAAGTTATTAAATCACTGGTAGATGTGGTTAAAATGCCTCACAAAGTTATTAAATCACTGGTAGATGTGGTTAAAATGCCTCACAAAGTTATTAAATCACTGGTAGATGTGGTTAAAATGCCTTACAAAGTTATTAACTCACTGGTAGATGTGGTTAAAATGCCTCACAAAGTTATTAAATCACTGGTAGATGTGGTTAAAATGCCTTACAAAGTTATTAACTCACTGGTAGATGTGGTTAAAATGCCTCACAAAGTTATTAAATCACTGGTAGATGTGGTTAAAATGCCTCACAAAGTTATTAAATCACTGGTAGATGTGGTTAAAATGCCTTACAAAGTTATTAACTCACTGGTAGATGTGGTTAAAATGCCTCACAAAGTTATTAAATCACTGGTAGATGTGGTTAAAATGCCTTACAAAGTTATTAAATCACTGGTAGATGTGGTTAAAATGCCTTACAAAGTTATTAACTCACTGGTAGATGTGGTTAAAATGCCTCACAAAGTTATTAAATCACTGGTAGATGTGGTTAAAATGCCTTACAAAGTTATTAAATCACTGGTACATGTGGTTAAAATACCTCACAAAGTTATTAAATCACCGGTAGATGAGGTTAATTCCATTTATCCACAAAAATTTATTCGTTTGTATCGTGAAAAAGGTTCCACGACTGGAAAACGGATTAATTTATCTAGAATAGAGTTATTGATTTTATGGAATATTCAATTAGAAGATGATATGCATTTCACTACCTCTATAGATTTCAAATTAAAATCAGTTCGAATGTAATTACCTATAGAGTATACATTATTACTTTCGCAGATTGCTGAAGGTAATATTTTAGGCGGTATATAAGCATATGTCATCTTGTTACTCGCTTAACTCGAAAAGTATTTAACTGAATTGCTTGAAATTTAATGAAACGATTGTTCAATGTCCAGGAATCATCTGGTAAAGTTTTTGGGAACGATCCGGTCAAGGTCAAGGTCATTTATAACTCAAAAGGTATTGACCCAAATTGTTCGAAATTTGATGGGATAATTGGTCAAAATCAAATTTTAGGTGCGAACAGGTTAAAGGTCAAGGTCATTTATAAGCGGCGGTATGAGTGCCCGTCCTCTAAGTTATTTATTTGATTAACGATATACGATGAATTTAAAATGAATGTATAGACATTAATCTTAATTAGAAAAAAACTTTATTAGATTAATTAATTTTATTTGATAAAATTAAAAAGTTTGTTGAAGTGGTTTAAAAATATTGCATTGGTTTTAAAAGTATATAGGTACGACATACGTATTATTAGGTACACCGTAGAAATTACAATGAGATGGTTAAAAATGAAATTATTCATGTAAAATAAACTTTACATTTGTTAATGAATAAAAGAACAAAGAATGTTTCTCTAATTTATATTAGTACCTACCTACTTTTCATACCTTTAGCTACTAATCATTTAAATATGACGTCATTGAAATTTGACGGTGCTAGGTACAATTCGTCCCCGGATAATTCGTTCCCATCAATTCGTCCCCGGACAATTCATCGCCTGGACAATTCGTCGCCGATTGAAAGTAAAATAGATAAAATTTATAATATAATTATAACTTTTGAAAATTACAAATAAAATAGTAAATATAACATTATTTTTTTTATTATAATATAATATTGACAGAGCTGATCATTATCGTAAATTAAAAAAAAATTCAAATTTAAACAAAAAGAAAATATTTTAAATGCTCATGTAGACAGTATATAAAAACATATTATAGCAAAGAAAATGTTAAAAATTCATGTATACTGAAACAAGACTAAACTGTAACACAATGCTAATTGTTATTTTCTCTTTGTTGGCAGTACAAACAATTGATTCATTATTGCAATGTCAATTGTAAAACAAAGAAAAAGTAACATAAATTATGTTAAATATATTCAAACTCTAGGTAAAAATATTTCAGATTTGAGATATGAAAATTAACAAAATTTAATAAAAAATTTATATTTTGAACAACGGCCTTCGAAAAATATATTTTATTATCTGCATCGTAATTGCTGATCACATTTAAGATATGTTTATTCTTATCCCTGTATTTCTTTTTTGATGGATTTTAGCACTTTGAGGATGTAGTTGAAATTCAGCAATAGCTTGATTTAACTTCTCTATTTAAATTTAAAGCATCAATGAAAACCCACAAATTTGGATGAATGATACTAAGCGAACTATTCAATGATGAGTAGAACGATAGTAATATTCTTTTCAATAGAAATATTATTATAATAAATATACAATTATATATATATGTATTGATTTTATTCGTAATTATCAATATGTTAGTAGGTAAAAGTACATTACTCCAACCTAGGCGACGAATTGTCCGGACACCAAATTAGACTAATGCAACAAATACATCATGAGAGAAACATAAATTTCCATAGGGAACGAAATTTTTAAAACGACACATAAGTTAATATAAATAATATAATAATTTGATGTTAAATGGGTGAGATTTAGAAATCAATCCGTTGATGAGGTTTAAAGCTGAGAGTTTGATATAGAGAGAGTGTTATTGGAGTGTAGACAGGAGGTGGCAATCGATAGTATTTAAAGTGGAGCAAAGTTCTTAAAGCAACGCACTTTTCAATGTACTTTGTAAAGTTCTTATAACCACGCACTTTTCAATGTACTTTGTAAAGTTCTTAAAGCAACGCACTTTTCATTGTACTTTAACAACGTTCTTAAAGCAACGCACTTTTCATTGTACTTTAACAACGTTCTTAAAGCAACGCACTTTTCAATGTACTTTGTAAAGTTCTTAAAGCAACGCACTTTTCAATGTACTTTAACAACGTTCTTAAAGCAACGTACTTTTCAATGTACTTTGTAAAGTTCTTATAACCACGCACTTTTCAATGTACTTTGTAAAGTTCTTAAAGCAACGCACTTTTCATTGTACTTTAACAACGTTCTTAAAGCAACGCACTTTTCATTGTACTTTAACAACGTTCTTAAAGCAACGCACTTTTCAATGTACTTTGTAAAGTTCTTAAAGCAACGCACTTTTCAATGTACTTTAACAACGTTCTTAAAGCAACGCACTTTTCAATGTACTTTGTAAAGTTCTTATAACCACGCACTTTTCAATGTACTTTGTAAAGTTCTTAAAGCAACGCACTTTTCAATGTACTTTGTAAAGTTCTTAAAGCAACGCACTTTTCAATGTACTTTAACAACGTTCTTAAAGCAACGTACTTTTCAATGTACTTTGTAAAGTTCTTAAAGCAACGCACTTTTCAATGTACTTTGTAAAGTTCTTAAAGCAACGCACTTTTCAATGTACTTTAACAACGTTCTTAAAGCAACGTACTTTTCAATGTACTTTGTAAAGTTCTTAAAGCAACGCACTTTTCAATGTACTTTAACAACGTTCTTAAAGCAACGTACTTTTCAATGTACTTTGTAAAGTTCTTAAAGCAACGCACTTTTCATTGTACTTTAACAACGTTCTTAAAGCAACGCACTTTTCATTGTACTTTAACAACGTTCTTAAAGCAACGCACTTTTCAATGTACTTTAACAACGTTCTTAAAGCAACGCACTTTTCAATGTACTTAAATAACGTTCTTAAAGCAACGCACTTTTCAATGTACTTTAACAACGTTATTAAAGCAACGCTTTTTTCATTGAACTTTAACAACGTTCTTAAAGCAACGCACTTTTCAATGTACTTTAACAACGTTATTAAAGCAACGCTTTTTTCATTGAACTTTAACAACGTTCTTAAAGCAACGCACTTTTCAATGTACTTTAACAACGTTATTAAAGCAACGCACTTTTCATTGTACTTTGTAAAGTTCTTAAAGCAACGCACTTTTCAATGTACTTTGTAAAGTTCTTAAAGCAACGCACTTTTCAATGTACTTTAACAACGTTCTTAAAGCAACGTACTTTTCAATGTACTTTGTAAAGTTCTTAAAGCAACGCACTTTTCATTGAACTTTAACAACGTTCTTAAAGCAACGCACTTTTCATTGTACTTTGTAAAGTTCTTAAAGCAACGCACTTTTCAATGTACTTTGTAAAGTTCTTAAAGCAACGCACTTTTCAATGTACTTTAACAACGTTCTTAAAGCAACGTACTTTTCAATGTACTTTGTAAAGTTCTTAAAGCAACGCACTTTTCATTGTACTTTAACAACGTTCTTAAAGCAACGCACTTTTCAATGTACTTTAACAACGTTATTAAAGCAACGCTTTTTTCATTGAACTTTAACAACGTTCTTAAAGCAACGCACTTTTCAATGTACTTTAACAACGTTATTAAAGCAACGCTTTTTTCATTGAACTTTAACAACGTTCTTAAAGCAACGTACTTTTCATTGTACTTTGTAAAGTTCTTAAAGCAACGCACTTTTCAATGTACTTTGTAAAGTTCTTAAAGCAACGCACTTTTCAATGTACTTTAACAACGTTCTTAAAGCAACGTACTTTTCAATGTACTTTGTAAAGTTCTTAAAGCAACGCACTTTTCATTGTACTTTAACAACGTTCTTAAAGCAACGCACTTTTCATTGTACTTTAACAACGTTCTTAAAGCAACGCACTTTTCATTGTACTTTAACAACGTTCTTAAAGCAACGCACTTTTCATTGTACTTTAACAACGTTCTTAAAGCAACGCACTTTTCAATGTACTTTAACAACGTTATTAAAGCAACGCTTTTTTCATTGAACTTTAACAACGTTCTTAAAGCAACGCACTTTTCAATGTACTTTAACAACGTTCTTAAAGCAACGTACTTTTCATTGTACTTTGTAAAGTTCTTAAAGCAACGCACTTTTCATTGTACTTTAACAACGTTCTTAAAGCAACGCACTTTTCAATGTACTTAAATAACGTTCTTAAAGCAACGCACTTTTCAATGTAGGGTACCTATTTTAATATCAAGAAAATAACACACCTAGATTGAATAATTGTAACGAACCCCTTAATTGGTCCTTAGGTACTAAAATGTTCTAAATTATTGAAAGAAATCTTGAGTGAGGTTAAACCGTATATTTTAAAATTGAACAAATATTGATTTGGACCTAGATTACGAAATAGCGATATTTGGAGATATTCTGTTTTTTTTTTCAATGACCTGTCATTTTTGAGTTACGAGTTATTTAAGAAATCTTTTAATCATTTTGAATTTTTTCCTAGTATTTGAATGTTTCAGAATCTGCTGAAGCTCATACTTTCGTATTATCAATATATAAGTAGGGGAGAGCGGGGCTAATCCGTACACTTTTCACTCAAACTTCTGTCAAGCAGCTACTATCGACATATTGTTGAATATGTTAAATCACACCAATTAATTGAAATACCCTCTATTTATTGGTTATTAATTATTTTTCTCTAACACAAATAGTTTTTTAGTTATTAGAATTTATATGAAGGCAAGTCGAAGTGTACGAAGTTTCCCCACTTGAGGGTAAACCCGTACAGAGGGTGGGGTAATTTCGTACACATCATAAAAAAAAGGATAATCTCATTTAAATGAAACAAATGCAATTATATAATTAGTATTTATTATCAGCATGAAATACACAATTGTAACTTGTTCCCTTTGTACTTTTACGTAAAAAATATTAAGGATAGTATCACAGAATAAATCATTAAACGATATATACCTAACAATCACAGCTCCTTGTCACTTAAAATTAAAAGTATCACATAAAAATAACGAATAAATCAACATAAAAATAACGAATAAATAATAAAATAGGTTACTATATATCCTTCCATAATGTGACCCTCTCTGGTAATTAATTTATAACTGCAACATTAACAAATGTTGTACCCATCAAAATTCACAGGGAAATGAATTAAATTCTTAGTTCGTTTTGTTTGCTGCTTCGATGGTGAAGGCAAGACTCCTACAATTGAGTTGAAATCTATGGTTGCTTCATCAGGGATTATTGGGAAACAGAAAGTGAGACCTAGCTTTCCCTTGGCAAGTCTTAGATATGATATTTGGAACTCTTCAGATTTGTCTTTGTTTGTCAACAGCTTACCCACATAGTGTACAGTCCTACTAGATTTTTGAGCAGTTCTAAATGAAACTAAAACGAAATCTCCTTCTTTTGGTTCTGTGCCATGAAATTTTATGAAATTCTCGAATTCTTCTACCGAATAATCGGACGAATCGTTTAAAAGATCTTGAAGATTTTCACCTTCTGATTCCGATGATTCGATGTTAACTGACGATAATAAATTACGCTTTGTTTTTTTTGGTACTGTGATCGCAAGAGCCTTTCGCTTTTTGTTATTTTGTTTTTCTTCCAGAGCTTCCTTTTCAGGTGTATCCGTAGCAATCATACATTTTCCTGGCTTACGCCCTTTGTTACTCACTTTTCTTGCGGGAGCTTTTGGAAAAGGCCTTAAATCTTCGAATGATAAGCCACTTCTAGAAGAATTCATGTCGGTAACAGAAGTATCTGCAGCAGCCTCTGGTGGAACATGCAAACCATCTTTAAACACAGGGGAAAACATATCAAACGTGGAAAAATTACTTGCAACAGCCTCTGGTGGGGAAGGACGATCACCTCCAATGATTGGAGAAGACACCATACAATTAGAAGTACTTGCAACTGGCTCTGGTGGGGGAGGACGATCACCTCCAATGATAGGAGAAGACACCATACAATTAGAAGTACTTGCAACTGGCTCTGGTGGGGGAGGACGATCACTTCCAATGATAGGAGAAGACACCATACAATTAGAAGTACTTGCAACTGGCTCTGGTGGGGGAGGACGATCACCTCCAATGATGGGAGAAGACACCATATAATTAGAAGTACTTGCAACTGTCTCTGGTGGTGGAGGACGATCAGAAACTGAAGAACCCATGAAATCAGCATCGGAAAACACATCAGGATTATATGGATGAATTCCTGAGGCTCTAAAACCACTTATGATATTTGAAGATGTTGCTCCTGTTGCCCAAGCGGCACATACGATCTTAGGTAAGTCATAAATATTCATTGTTTTACCTGGATTGGATAACATCCAGTACTGTACCTGTCGTCCAAAATACGCTTTGAATGGGGCGTATACTGATACATCCAATGGTTGTAATTTGTGAGATGTGTGTGGAGGTATAGTTAGAACAACCACTCCGTTTTTTTTGGCAAAATCAATTGCATCAAAGCTGAGGTGTGACTCGTGATTATCTAATATCAACAGTGATTTATTGTTAACAGAGGTACAGGAATACTTGACAAAATGTTTCATTACGTTCAAGAAATTTTCAGAGGTCATCCACCCGGATTTATGCACTAAACCAAGGCATTCACTTGAAGCACCTGCCATCATTTTTCTCTCGTCAAAACGTTGGCGTGGAAAAACAAAAACTGGGGGTAAAGTATTTCCACAGGCGTTAACAATGCCAACAACCGTAACTAGTTCCCCCCTTTCTGCCGACATTACCTGACCAAATTGGTGTGCCCCTTTTGTGCCAATAATTTTGGGCATCTTAGGTGTGTTAGTCACACCAGTTTCATCTAAGTTATATATTCGATGACCCTGAAACTTGTGTTTTTCAAGTACTTCTCTCAACTTTGCAAAAAATCCCCCAACCGTATGCTTGTTGAAAGCAGTAATTCTTCCCAGAGACGTTGGTTCTGGTTTTCTAATGCTAATGTCTTTTCGTCTACGTAAAAATCCAGTGAGCCAATCTTTTCCGGCTATTTTATGCTCTACCCACTGCGTTGGATAATCCACACCATTTGCAACAGCGTACTCGTACACAAAAGATCTAACTTGGAACGGGGTCATTCCGTAGTACATATCTGCAGTTGTTCTTAAATATTTGGAAAGGTTTATTTCTGTATCATCAGAGAATACTCTCTTATGATAAAAATTCCCTTTAACAAATTGAGATGATCCCTTTATTTTAGAGCGCTTGATGGCATCCATTAATGTCATTGTTGGTATTTTAAAAGCTTCAGCAGCTTTCCTAACACTCTCACCGTTTTTCCATAACTCAAAAGCTCGTTCTAGATCATCTTCTGTGTATGTAGGAATTGTCTTTCTAATATATTGGCGAGGCATTGCAGTGGAATCTAAAAAAAGAAATAAAATAATTAGTATGGGGATAACCCGTACAGGTGAGTTATGATCCGTACACTCTGTACGGATCAACCCCTTCGCGCCATTTTGTTTAAAAATATTCATAACTAAACTTAACAATTGCATAGACCTATTTTGATCACATATGTATGTGAGGTACTTAACAATGAATCCTAAGACTTGAAACTGAAACCATATATTCACAAATAAATTAACTAAAGCTTACGTCAAGAGACAGAATATTTACATTGAGGTACCTCAAAATAAACTTTACTCACCAGCGTAGACACGCACAACCTCACTTGCTTTAAGTTGAGTGGTAACTGAGCTTCAACATCAATCTTAAGGAACTGTCGCAACAAATTTCAAATATATACATTAGTTTCGCAGTTATTAAGCTGTACGTGTTTACCCCGTGTACGGATTTCCCCCGCTCTCCCCTATATAGGTACAGGCAACTAAATCTAAAACTTTAGGTTTTTGACATGTTCTAACACCAGTTATGACGTCATAGTTCCAAATTCCGTTATATCAATGATTACTCTGAAATAACGTTTAATAGGCTAACTGTTAAGAATTATTGTCATCGATCTTGTCTGGAATGAAACTTTAAATGCATGACATCACTTTAAAGGGGCAGTACTACCTTTGTATGAAATAGTGGTAACGTATTATTGACTGTAATACGTAAATTTTGTTATTAATATTAGTTATACGTTGTTTATAGGGTGTGTACAAATACAAGAACAACCAGAAAAATATACACTAATTTATACATCATGTTACTGGAATGTTTATTGCAACGGCAGAAATGGCACTGCGATCTGTTTGTTTATACAAACAGTCGTCTTTCAACGAAGTTTTAAACAATAATAATTATATTGTACTCGAGCCAATATAGGTACACGTCAATGATTAGGAAATTTGAATTTAATTTAAGTAATCGAACGTGTATAAGGTCATATAAACAAACATCGCAAAATGTGCGATAAACTAGCATTTGCGGTACTACTTCAAATGTTTAGCAGTACTTTTCAAGAAATGAATTAGCTAGTAAATACGTTCACTGCCAAATACGTGTTAATCAACACGGGTTTTGCCATCTTGGAGCTATGGCACAGATCATTGAACATATTCAATGATCTGTGGCTATGGTCAAATAGGTACGTGTTTACATATCCTTTACTTATATTATTTTAGCGTGTTTAAAATGATGTGGCATGCAGGAAGACCTTTTCTTTTTGTTATGGCTATAATGAGGGATTCTTCGAACCATGAATTAATTAGTTCTTCGAACATCATATCTTTGGGACGTGTTAAAAAGACAAAATTTATATTCTGATTTGAAGAACTATAGATTCCTGCTTTGACTGCTGATACACTGAAGAGGATTCATGAATGACAGTGGTTGCGAACGTGTTAAAATGTGAAATCATCGACTGGATGAAAAAATGATAAACAGAAAACTTACAGCAGATACACTCTCCTGGCCGTTGCATTTGCTACTGTGCTCTTATATGATTTCTACTTTAATTTTTGTTGTTGGTGGCGCGCTCAATATTGTTATTTTTTTTTCAATGTGATGGCAGAGGTAAAAGCCTGAAGTAGTGAGAAGGAGGACAGACCCGCTGAAAAGGGTATCTACAAAGAAATCACCTTGACCTTGACCTATTGCAGAACATTATAGCATAGTATTATAGTTACTATATACTATAAGTCTATAGTTACTCCTTCATAGGTATATAGGAGGTCTGGAAAATACTAAATGAAATCACTAAAAAATAATAATCAAATTTTGTTAGCAATAATGGGAATAAGTGTTCATGGTGTATTGCAATATACATATATGCAAAGTGTTGGTAGAGCCTACAAATTTAGTAATTTCTAGCATTACCTATAGTAATAGCTAACTAGCTATTAAGCTATAGTAACCTATTTGTTTTGAATACTTTATACTTTCTAAAGCATTAAGATTAAAGGGACCTTTGAGAAATTTGACTGAAAATATCTCTTGTTACATACCTTCCTACCTAGTACTTAGTTATTTTAATTCTGAAAATAATTATTTTGCATCATTGCTGTTAACTGATGACTGATAAGTGATGATGCTACATTCTCAGTAAAATACATGTAAATATAGGAAGAAATTAACTTAATTAAGGATTGTTCCAGTCTGTATTTGGTGCACAAAATTCCACTGACTTTTTGAAAAAGCTGAAAAAAATCCACCATAAATTTCCAGTAATTTGGCTGATCCACCCCAAGTAAAATAGTATGTCTCATAAACTCGCCATTTGTCTCTCCAGCTCTCTCAAAATTTTCAACAATTCTCTCCAAAATGATCAAATTATCATTAATTCTCTCCAAAATAAGTTAAATAACATTGTAGCCCAAGTAATAAAGCATATCCAAACCAGAGTGGAATAATAACTCATTTCAGATTGACTAGTAACTCTGTTGGGAATTTAGAATGAACAAAAATTACTCATTTTAACCCTAAAAAATGGAGAAATCAGTAAATAATTTCATAAATTTAAACTCCGCAGTGAAAACTAATGTAAAATAAGTCATTTAAGCTTCACAATTGGGCTTGTTGTGATGATAAACATCACTGATGGGAATGCATGAAGTTATGAGTAACTCTGTTAGAATTTATGTTTTCCAGTCTGGTATCCAAACTGGCTATTTTAATGGCGAGTTTGTGACAGTTATTTTGAGCCCTTCAATTGCAAATGGCGAGTTTTATCTATTTTTCTCCTATGCTTCAATGTTATTTTGGAGAGAATTTATGAAAATTTGATCATTTTGGAGAGAATTTGTTGAATTTTGGAGAGAGCTGGAGAGACAAATGGTGAGTTTATGAGACATACTATTTTATTTGGATTGTAGCATAGGAGAAAAATAGATAAAACTCGCCATTTGCAATTGGAGGGCTCAAAATAACTGTCACAAACTCGCCATTAAAATGGCGAGTTTGGACATGCTTTATTACTTGGGATCCACCAACATTCTACCCATTTTTCCACCGAAAATTAATGGTAACAAAACATAGGAATAAATAGTTAAAAATCCACCGACTTTGCTAGAATATTATTTTTAAGGGGAAAAAATTCCACCGACCGCGACATGTCAGACTGTCAGTGGAATTTACCATGAAATACAGACTGGGGATTGTTCGCACAGAAAATGTTAAAAATGTCCCAAATTCTGCAGACAGCCAGTCTGCAGAATGAGTCTCTTCTCCCGCAGAGATTTTAATTTGAGAGACAGTAACTCTCTGACTCTCAGTAGCAGATTCAGAATCTCCCTCAGCTAAATTAATGGAAACATAGGAATTAATTCAAGATCTCCCGCAGAGCCAGACTTCAGAAACTGGTAATGTGTTCTTCAAGAAATCCTCTATTTTAGCTTCTGTTCTCAGTAAAATACATGTAAATATAGGAGGAAATTGAGGATTGTTCGCACAGAAAATCATGAAAATGTTAAAAAAGTCCCATATTCTGTAGACTGGCTGCAGAGATCTCCAATTTCTAAAAATTCAATCAAAAACTCCCGCAGAGAGTCTTGGAAAAATGGAAAAATGTCCCATATTCTGCAGACTGGGACCAGTCTGAAAACGGTTCATACAATTACCGGAACGGACCATGAATTACTGGAACGGAGTTGTTTTATTCCAGTCTGCAGAAAGTGTCTCTTCTCCCGCAGAGATTTTAATTTGAGAGAGAGTTACTCTCTGACTCTCAGTAGCAGATTCAGAATCTCCCGCAGCTAAATTAATGGTAACAGGAATCAATTCAGAATCTCCCGCAGCTAAATTAATGGTAACATAGGAATTAATTCAAGATCTCCAATTTCTAAAAATTCAATTAAAAACTCCCGCAGAGAGTCTTGGAAAAATGTTCCATATTCTGCAAACTGGGTTTTATTAAGAAATAATCCTTGTTAAGTCATTTAGGTATACATTAGATGTTTAGGTCTATTTATGTTCCAATCCAGTCTGGAAAAATAGGTGCTCACTGCTTTCTGATGAACTAATTACTCTGTTGGAGTTTTACAGACTTAAAAAATGAATGGTAAATTGCTAAAAATTGTATAATCCGCAGCATTTAGCATACAGAGTTCATCTGTTAGCCTAAGCAGTTTTCCTGACTGGGTTCCAATTGATGTCATATTTTACCATTTTATACTCATTTCTGTTTGTATATTTGCTACCAAACATCTGAAACTGCTTAAACTGAAACATAGTCAGAAAATTGACATGACATGATGACTTAGATTTAGATAGTCTGTGATTCTGTGTTATTGGTTTAAAATATTTTTATTTTATTTTATGTATATTAAGTAAGTATATATTAATATACATATGTACAGTATATATATATTAAGTAAGTCATGGGTCATCAATAATCATCATAACTTCAATGCGACAGATAGCAGTTATGAATTTACCTACTAGGCTACTACCCGATTAAAAATTAACTTAATTTGTATATGTTGCATAAATTTAAAAATCCTGATTGATAGAATATCTAAACATCCTAGTAATGGATACACAAAATAAAACCAAAATACTTCTCATTAAAACTATAATATGGAATCCAATATTAAAATTACTTCAGTTTCCCCTCAAAATATTTTTAAGGGGAAACATAAAGTTTATAACTATGTTGCAGATGTTTGGTAGTGAATATACGAGCAGAAATGACCATAATATGGTAAAATATAATATCAATTGGAATATAAATAGACCTAATGTATACCTATGGCTATATGACTTAACAAGGACTATTTCTCAATAAAACAATTCCGTTCCGGTATTTCATGGTCCGTTCCGGTAATTGTATGGACCCGTCTGAAAAGTATAGCAACTAGTAAAATAGTATGGCTCAAAACTCTCCATTTGTCTCTCCAGCTCTCCAAAAAGTAACCAAATTTCTCTCCAAAATGATCAAATCATCATAAATTCTCTCCAAAATAAAAATTACATAGTATGTCAGTTAAAGCCAATTACCTAATTGGCTTAGATTTCAAAAGGTCAAAACATTCCTATGTTCCCATATTAATTTTAGCTTGAAATCTTCAAAAAATGAGCCAAAGTGGCTTGGCTCAGAATTTTTGTGAAATTTGACTCAAAAATTGGCTTACAAATTTCCAGCCTCTAAAACATGGATTTTATAAAATTGTAGCTTAGGAGAAAAATAGATTTTTCTCACCATTTGCAATTGAAGGGCTCTAAATATTAAAGTAACTCACAAACTCAACACATGCTTTATTACCTGGCCCCTTGGACTTGGGAGTGGGACTATAGCAAGATTTGAAGATTAATCCTGCGCCCAAAGTGACAAGTCTTATTTAGCGTCAGACCGGGTGGCCTTGCAGCTTGCCGCCGCCCTTGCGCACCTCAAAGAATCAAAACTCCGGGTGAAGTTGCGCATCGGTCATTGACAGGGAATGCGTGAAAATATTTCAAATCTGACAACACCATTGGAAAGAGCAGCTCTTAAACCATCTAGTGCAGAAATTTCACGGAAATCTTAAGAGATTTAAGTATAAATAGAAAGTGTTCAAACAGAGACCTATGTTTTTTATTGCAAAATGATTATTTTGGACTAAAATCGAATCTCCGTGAACTTTGCTGTAGACTGTAGTGTTGATAATTATGCTCAAATTTGATTGCAATTTACGTTGGATATGCATAATTTACTGTAGATTAACGTCATGTAAGATGATTTTAATAATAATTATAAATTATTGAGCTTTAACCAATATACTAGATGCGCAAGATGCCAGTCTGCAGAACATGGGACATTTTTATCATTTTCTGTGCGAATAATCCTTAATTTCTTCCTATATTTATTTACATGTATTTTACTGAGAACAGAAAGCAAAATAAAAGATTTCTTGGAGAGTTCACCAGTTCCTGCAGTCTGGCGCAAGAACACCCGGGGAATATTTTAATTCACGGGTGGACTTGCGCAAGTTGCGCACATTTATTAGTATAGTTAAAGAGCCTTATTCATTTATAAATCTGTGATATTCATTCCCGATACTCCTGTAGTGCACCAGTGGTAAAGTAAAGTAACCAAAGTTTCTGTTTGACCAAGGTTTCGAATAGTGAACAAGTAAACAGTTGAATATTAGTTTGGGGCAGATTCACGGCAGCGTCATTGCTATTCAGTGCCGATTCATGGCAGTTTGGGGCAGATTCACGGGAGTTGCATATCAGCTGATGGGCCAGATTCACGGCAGTTGAACAGGAGATCGGAGAAGTTGCACAGGAGATCGAGACGGATGGCAGTTTGGGGCAGCGTCATGGCAGTTCGGGGCAGCGTCATGGCAGTTCAAGGCAGCGTCATGACAGTTCGGGGCAGTGTCATGACAGTTCAGGGCAGCGTCATGACAGTTCGGGGCAGCGTCATGACAGTTCGGGGCAGCGTCATGACAGTTCGGGGCAGATTCACGGCAGCGTCATTGCAATTTAGGGCACATTCACAGCAGCGTCATTGCAGTTTGGGGCAGCGTCATGGCAGTTTGGGGCAGCGTCATGGCAGTTCGGGGCAGATTCACAGCAGCATCATCACAGTCCAGGCAGATTCATGGCAGTTCGGGGCAGATTCACAGCAGCGTCATGGCAGTTCGGGGCAGATTCACAGCAGCGTCATGGCAGTTTGGGGCAGATTCACAGCAGCGTCATGGCAGTTCGGGGCAGATTCACAGCAGCGTCATGGCAGTTTGGGGCAGATTCAAAGCAGCGTCATTGCAATTCAGGGCAGATTCACAGCAGCGACATAGCAGTTCGGGGCAGCATCATTGTAGTTCGGGGCAGCATCATTGTTGTTCGGGGCAGCATCATTGTTGTTCGGGGCAGCATCATTGTTGTTCGGGGCAGCATCATTGTAGTTCGGGGCAGCATCATTGTAGTTCGGGGCAGCATCATTGTAGTTCGGGGCAGCATCATTGTAGTTCGGGGCAGCGTCATGGCAGTTCGGGGCAGAGTCATCGCAGTTCGGGGCAGAGTCATCGCAGTTCGGGGCAGAGTCATCGCAGTTCGGGGTAGATTCAAAGCAGCCTCATAGCAGTTTGGGACAGATTCATGGCAGCATCATTGCAGTTCAGGGCTGATTCATGGCAGTTCGGAGCAGATTCACAGGAGTTGCATAGCAGCTGATGGGCCAGATTCATGGCAGTTGCACAGGAGATAGGGCAGATTTACAGCAGAACGGGGCAGATTCACTCCGACAATTGCACAGCAGATCGGGTTAGTTGCATAGAAGATTGGGGCAGATTCACGGCAGTTGCATAGCAAATCGGGGCATATTCACGGCAGTTGCATTGCATATCTGGTTAGATTCACAGCAGTTGATAGCAGATCGGGGTTAGATTCATGGCAGTGGCAAAGCAGATCAATGCAGGTTTAATGGAGTAACAAAGCCAATCGGACGAACATGTGCCATTCGTTATTTTCATGATCTCTCATTCTACTATTTGAAGTGCACAAGTACACCTGGTAAGTGCACAAAATTCACCCGGTTTTCCCCCACTATCTTTCTGCAGTTTTTCAATGATAATTTTTTTCTGTTGAACTTACAAAGTTGAAACTTGGTGTGCACCTAGGTCTACCCTTCATCTATCTGCACATAAAAAATCAGATTGCTGACTTCTCCTGTTTTTTCGTAAAATAAAAGTATGCGGAAAATGCGCAAAGCCACCCTGTCCGACGTTAATTCCCATGATCCCATGTTATTTGCTGCGCCGAAATCCTAATTTATGTAAAAAATCTTGGGTCTAGTCGTCTAGAGACATTCTTTCTAGACTGGTATATTGACTATAATTGACAAGTTTGTGATTGCAAATTTGAGCCTTTAAATTGCAATTGGAGAACAGAGATATATCTAATTTTATCCTTAGGATCTCCTATGCCACAAACAACTTTATTTTCATAAATACCTTCCTATTTTCCAAGTAAATACTTAAAAATAGTATGGCTCATAAACTCTCCATTTGTCTCCCAAAAAATAATGAAACTTCTCTCCAAAATGATCAAATTATCTTATTCTCTCCAAAATAACATTGTAGCATTGGAGAAAATTAGATATTTCTTGCCATTTGCAATTGAAATGCTGAGAATAACTTTATTACCTGGCCTATTTTGGAGAGAATTTATTAAAATTTCATATTTTTCTCGTAAATTTCGGATTCAAGTGATAATTCCGAAAATATGAAAAAAATGTAATTGCAATTGGTGTATCCCTAATGGGCTTCATGCCTGTTCCATCAGTATCTTCACAAATCCCATACGAGATACATTGCTCATTTCACCTATGAACACATAATGCCTGTCAGCCCATGTGTGACACATTACACAGAGAACACACTCTATTAACATGAAAATATTGTAGGTATTTAACTTAAAATCATCAATATGATAGACATTTTAACTATAATTTGATCACAAAACATATTTGAACACATTTTATTTCATTTTATTTGCTGCATCTTCATTTCATTCACAAAAAATGGGTGGAATTAATTGAAGGATTGTTAATATTTTCCATCTTCCCCTACCTAATTGTTCTCCATTCACCAGGAGCTCTTCTGAAGCCAATAAAATATTTTCATTAAAAAAAGGATCATGGAGCTACTTCATGATTTTATTTACTGAACCTATCTTTTTGCCAGGTTGAAAGTTGTATGTGCATGTGTAATACTGAAATGAAGGACTTTATTGGCATCCTCTTTTAATGAAAACCATCACTATATCTAGCATTTATGACTACTTTTCTCTCCTCACTAGAAGGCCCCAGGTAGCAGATACTCTGTCTGCAAGAAGATTCATTTTGATAATGTATTTCATTCATTTTAACAACAAAGACCATAGCATGGTTTTGTAAGTTTATAAGTTGGATTCTTCCTGATTCTACATCTTTCCACATCCATAACCAGGCATTACAACAATATTTGACAGACTCCTACCCATTTGTAATGAATAAAAGAACAAATTAAATATTTGGAAAAAGTGATTATGAAGACCAAATATTAAATGTTAACAATTATATGCACAAATTTTGAGTTTAAGACGAAGAGTTTGCTAAAGGGGTAAGATGAATAAATTTTATTATTTAAGATGAATAAATTTTATTATTTTGGATCATTAGAAAACATTATTTTGAATAAATAAGTAAAATTATAAATATTTTGGATGAATAAATTATGCTATTTTGAATTAATTATATGATTTGATTGAATAAATTATAGTATATATAATTGATAAATTATATTATTTTAGATAAAAAATATATACTATTTTAGATAATAAATTATTCTATCTTGAATTAATTATATTATTCTAGATGAATAAATTATATTATTTTAGATGAATAAATTTTAGTATATTTAATGGATAAATTATATTATTTTGGATTGAAATATTATATTTTGATTGAATGTTTTATATTATTTAGCTTCAATAACTGTTTATAACTGCCTACTGCATGAATATTTAAATAGGCGATGCTTCAGAAATTTTTATATAACCAAAATAATTAGGAATATAATAAGTAGAGCTAGGACATTGGGGCACTTAAAAAAAAGCAGTAGTAGCGGTCAAAACGAGCACTTGTAGCGCTATAAATGTGCAGTAGGAGCGATAGAAAAGAGCATTTGGGGCACTTATCGGGGCATTTGGGGCACTTATCGGAGCATTTGAAGCACTTATCAGCAGAGCTGGGCGTTCCGCACGAATGTTCGCGAAACTTTATTCGCGAACCGGTTCGGACTGGAAAATGGGTTCGGACATTTGGATTCGGAACCTCTTCAAAAACGGTTCGGACTTCAGTGTTCGGAACGTCTTTTTCGCAAGTCCGAACCTCCGTACCCGGGGAAAACTGACCTGTTCATTTGATTATTTTACGTTCTGAACATGTACTGTACCTCTCGGCTACTATTATATACCTAGGTTTCTGCTTAACACTGAAGCGAAGAATATGCGTCTTTCCCCGCTCTTCTTCCATTACGTTATTCATCCTTTCTTGAATAGCGGTAAGTTTTATAATAATCTTAACAAGTTAATTCATTAATAACTAACGGTTTATGTTCCCTCAAATCTCAATTAAAATTGCTTGAAATATGTAGAACTATAGGTAAGGTTATAAACAAAGTAAATGTATATATTAGGTAACATTACATAACACCCTATCCTAGTACCTTAGCCGTTGGCTAACCAGTCCTCATGGAAAAATAATAATAACTTAAATTCAAGACCGATTTTAAAGCTGTCTTTTCAATCGTTTAATTTTTCGCATAAATACATACGATTAGACAAAAACGAAGGTGATAAATGGTAATATACTCATATTATGAGCATTTATTCAAATCTATAATAATATTAGGAATATATCAGAGATCTTTCCAGGCATTAGATGCAAGAGTGTTTTTCAGTACATGTATAAGGGTGAATATTTCACTATAATCAGTTAACTGTAACTCTTATAGCGGCTTAGCGAGATCAAATATGTGAGAGAATAATTGCGCACACCAAGCTTCGTACAATAACATCTTATAAATATAATTTGTTTTTTGTATTAGCTTGTTACTTTCATTTTGAATGATGATTTTTTCTTTTGCTTTTACTAATGTATGAAATACTAAATATCAAATGAAGGTTTTTAAAAGAAAAAATATTGAAATGACTCAAATGAGCTAACTTTTGACGGCAAAGTAGGTAGGCTGAATAAATAATTTACGATCGAGTATTCGGCTATTCGCTTTACAATTGAATTGATTATAATTTATATATAGGTATTATAATATTATATGTATATTAGTTATAATATAAATAACTTTGAGAAATATTCACAGTAATCTTCACTGTCTGACCTTTCTAATATATTGAATAGAAGAAAAAGTTCAGCAAGCAAAAATAGCATAACACGGTATCTATAGTACTTTCATATTCAAACAAAATGAAAAAAGTTTTTATATCATCAGTTCTCTAGATAGAATTAATCAAAAATGTTGTAATATAAATGAAAAATTGAAAACTAATAGTAAAAACTTAAAACATATTTAATTAGATACTTGGATACTTTAATATGGATACATTGTCTTGCATTGTTATGACGACAGAGTTGGTCTTAATTTTTCTTTGCATGAAATTCGGAGGTCAGAAGAAAATTCAGAATAACTTAAACTATACGTATTGGAGTGGAGACTGTAGGGGAACTTTAAAGATACTTAATGCTCATTCAGTCATACTCAATGATACTAACTTATTGAGTATAGTAAGTACAGTGGAACTCCCTTATAGTGAACTCCTGTATAGTGAATCACGCTGAATAGTAAAATCCGGTATAGCGAACTTACCTCTATAGTGAACATATTTAGGTTAGTCTACACAAATATTTGTAAGTTTTCTATGAATCTCTTATTCCTATTTAGTAAATTCTCTAAATTAGTTGTATTTCATGAAACAGCAGTTCTACCAGTGCAACTCCTCTATAATGAAGTCATATGAAGTCACAGTATAATTATTATTATAAATTTATTATATTAACCCAAATGAATTTGACGTATGTTTTATAGGCATATATTTTTCAAATTACTTTATATATTTCATGTCATTTCTTTAAATTTACTGGCCTTTCTTGACTTTGTTACTATATAAATACCAACTATATTTTTTTAATTCAAAACTTAAATATTTACGTATCGGCGTAAATCAGCGTAAATTATGGAATTAATTGTACTTTAGTGACGTGTGGCAACGTAGAAATACAGATTGGTTACCGAATACGCACGAATATGTCCACGTTTTATGTAGTAGAGACAAATGCGCGAGCTGTGATTGGTTCACACTCCATCCAATAACAGTTCAGCACACTCAGTTGCCAATCTCTTATATAGCTATGTATTCATTTCTCCTTATATGTATATTCAATATTTTTACTTGAAATTTGGTATACATTAGTTTAGTACAAAAACTAACAACTTGTAAAAATACAGTAACGTAGGTTTAGAAATAAGACATGTGTTTTTTTAACATAGAGTGAAACCTTCTGGTTGTAACTAGTTACTGACAAATAGTTAGTATCTTGTTGAAAAAACTGTTTTTTTTTATATAGGTTGCCCTAATAGCCTTGGAAGCATAAGTTAGTTAAAGGGCCGAATGTAAATGTGTAGACTGTAGTTCACTTTTGTTTTTCTTAAATTTTAGATATAATATATATACCTAAAAAATCAGAGGTTAGCTTACACATGGTCGGACTAAATTTTTGGTTCGGAACAAATGTTCGGACCAAACTTTTCCAAATTGGGTTCGCTATACGGAGGTTCGGAACCCAAAATCGACGAAGATTCGGAACCAAAAAAAAGGTTCGCGCGCCCAGCTCTGCTTATCAGTGCATTTGGGGACAGTTATTGGTGCATTTGAGGCAGTTTTTTGAGTGTTTCATGCACCGAAAGAAAGAGCGTGTTACTTATTAAAGTAAGAATTTTAACAAGGTATTTTTTTTGAAGAGTTTTTGGATGAAATATACACAAGAATTATCTTTAATTTTTATCGATAAATAATTCATTTTGAAAAATCATTATGTAAATATGTAAGGCTCAAAAGTATTGTGCAATACTTGAAAAAAACGTAAGAAAAAGAACAATAAATGTTGAAACCAAAACGAACGTATGGAATCTATATCGAGTCTATAATGTTACAGAAAATTATAGCATCACATGTTGTTGAAGTTTTGTAAGAATGTGAAAGTTAACCCATATTAACAAAATAAAACCATTACTTCTTTAACATTTTTTTGTCCCTTCATCGTCTATATGATACCGCATATTTCAATAATAAGAATAATATCTACTTCTGTGGTAGTAACAGGGGCACTAGCATAGCGGGAAACATCTTAGGGAGTCAATTTGGGAAATATTTCAGTCTGGTTTCTTCACTACGCCTAGCAAAACATTCAACCCTGTATTTACTTACTCAAACAAATGTACGAAAAAATAAGGTATGTAAGATAAAACAAAGATATTTGTAACTAAACAGATATGAATTACATGAAAATCTAGGGTTACTATTAGAATAGTTAAACCTCTTTTTAATTTTTATAGAACTTTTCTAATCAAAGAAAATGTATAAGAAAAGGGTAACAAAATTAAATCATTAAAAAACAACAATACATTAAGTGAGTATTATTATTATCACTCATTAAGTGAATATAATCAAATTAATCAGTGCATGACTAGATTGATGGTAGACAAAGAATATATTTATTAATCCATATAATTTAAAGATGTCATTGTAAGAGCTACATGGCTCTTATAGAACGGATATTTTTTGCCCGAGCTTTACGAGCTCTACCTGTAGGTAATATGATTTCTTTTCAACATTTGAAATTAGTTAACTATCAAAAAATTAATACGGATACAATTTCTTTGACAGTACCTAGGCAATAGGACACAAACACATACCCTGGTATTTCACTGAAGCTATCTCTCTATCAATATCAAATTCGTTTTTTAATTTATTTTTAGTTTTAAGTATATTTATACGAACTAATTGTTAGTAATATGAAGGATGGGGAAAGAAATGTATGAATTATTAATGTTACCTAAATAAACAGTCTCAGCAATCACTGGTAGATAACTATGTGAAATTAGTTCGATCATTCACGTTTAAGCTCTATGAACCATAAAATACACTTAAAAGTGCAGTTGTCCACCCGGTAAGAATGATACAGTTATTTGACATTACTCAATCTTGGTGCGCAATAGAAGTCAACCAGAGTACATATGGATCATTTTGGGGCGTTTTGAGCATTTTGGGGCGTTTATAGCGTTTGGAGCATTATGAGTGCTAGTGGCATTTAACTTATAAATGCCCCAATGTCCGAGCCTTAATAATAAGTAATTCAAATCAAAGTTCAAGTATGTAGGTAGACAAATTAATAAAGGAGATTATCATTAAATACAACATTCATATAATATATTTATAGTGTATATTTCAATACTCGCATATTCAAAAATGTGGAACCATCTGATAAGCCAAAACTTACCTTATATATTCAAAGTTGTTTGGAGAATATCCCTAAAATCTCCCATATTCTGCAGACTGGTTATATACCACAGATAAGAATTACCAGATAAGATGGGCATTCCATGACAAGTGGACCAAAAATATGAAATTTAACACCACACCCCCTCAAATTTGCATGAAAGTTTGTATATAAAGTAATTGTGCCCAAAAAACTCTATTTTGAAAATATCAGCTCTCTAGCTCTTATAGGTCAAAAGTAATGACCGTGTGAACTTTTGAAAAAAAGGGCAAAATGCCTTGCCATCACCATTTTTGAAAGGTCATAACTTTCTTATTATCAGACCTAGAACAAAACGTTTAGCATATTTTTGTTCAGAATGAGCAAGGCAATCTGTCTAGGTGTACAAAATTTAATTAGTTTAATTTTTTGATTGAAAAAGGGCACTTACCCACTCTGATCTTGACCTTTACCTTAACCTACTTTGCTATAGATTGGAAAGTTAATATTTACTACTATTAATAGGGATTAGGGTTATATACGAGCACAAACAGATGCGTTGACGACAAAAAAATATAACGGTACAAGAAAAAAAATCATAAATTTGAATTGTTAAATTGAAGTAGAGTTTCACAAATTACTAATTTACTAATATTAATAATTACCAATATTAAATTTATCACTATTCACTAGTATTTATAAATATTTACTACTATTTATTAATATTTACTACTATTTATTAATATTTACTACTATTTATTAATATTTATTAATATTTATAAATATTTACTACTATTTATTAATATTTAGCTACTACTATTTATCAATATTTATCAATATTTATTAATATTTACTACTATTTATTAATATTTATAAATATTTACTACTATTTATTAATATCAATATTAAGTAAGGTTTACTGATATTATTTAATATTTACTATTATTTTACTTAGTATATATTTAACATTAGTGAATTTAATATTGGAAATATTAGTAATTATTAATAAATAATAGTAGTAATAACTATATATTTATAATTAATAGTAAATATTAAAAAACAAGCCCCCAGGGGCTCTATCCTGAAGCTGTCTGTGGTGAATGGAAGAGAAGGGGGGTGGCGTCCCTTGGGCTCCGAACTGTTGTAATTTGGATTATGGATTGTCTTTTTTCATTTTTACCATGTTTATCATTTTTTTAACGCTACTTGCTGTTTTAGAGGATAGCACTAGGGTTATGCTCTTCAACTACGAGGTCTTAGGTTTTGTGTTTGGTAGGCTCGTAGGCTTCATTTACTATCACCTCTTCATTTTCCTCTTCCATCCGTGAGTGCAGCCACCGGTGCTTGTGTCCCGTTTCGTCACATTCCTTGGTAAGTGACTGCATTCACGGAGTAGCTTTTCTGCATCCATGAGCGTTGTCACCGACGGTGGTAAGTGACTTTGTTCATAGAGCCACTTTCCTCTCTGACTGCTTCTTCCAGTCCCTTGTATTTAATTTCCTTTTGAGGCAGCGATATGGCCTTTGGTTCCGAAGCAGATGTTAAACCCCTACTGAAATAATAATAATATTAAAAAACAATAGTAACTATTAGTAAGTAATAGTACTTATTAATAAATAATGTAAAGAAAAGTTAAGGGGTCCGCCCCCCGAAGAAATCTCAAATTTTTTTTTTTTTATTGTGTAAATAGTTGCTTTATAACCTTCTTATAGTGTGTGCAAAATACCAGAGGTCTCGTATAACTCTAACCCCCTGGGAGAGGGAGAAAGGGAAAAGTGGGCCGGGGGGTAGGGAGTCAATATGTACTCTAAAAACCATCTCTCAGCCAATTAAAATTCGTAATAATTAATTATATCGCTATATCTGGTATCTCACATACCAGTATATCACGCCCACACCAATGAATGCAAAGAGAGATTAGTCAGTTGTCCCCAAACCTTCGAAGCGGATGGACGCTGCGTGTCATATCATCAAACTTTGAAAGGAAATTCCTACTAATTCTGATATCTACAAATCTTGTAATTAAAAAAAAACACCTATTTTTGGTTGAAGCTAGAGCATTGCAGTTTTTTGCATTCGATACTCCATAATGATATCTACAATATGATTTTCTTCTATTTTTGATTTTCGAATTTGTTGTAGAAAATTTTTTCCGACAAATTATTTTCAAAATTTTTGGTTTACTTTTTATGAAAAAGTCGAAATTTAGAAAACCCATTCGAAAATCAAAAATAGAAGAACATCATATTGTTGATATCAGTATGGAGAATCGAATGCAAAAACCCGCAATGCTCTAGCTTCAACCAAAAAATAGGTGGGTTTTTTTTTAAAATGGTTCGAAATTTGTTCGAAATTCGAATAACTCGTTTTCTATGGGTCTAATCGAAATAATGTCAAGAACAAAAACGATAGATAATTCAATTTTATATATACATACAAGGTTTCAGAACCATAACTTCAATAATAATTTTTTTTCAAAATTTTGGGGGCGGTCCCCTTAATGGTTGTAAATTTAATATTGGTAATTACTAATATTAGTAAATTCGTAATTTGTGAAACTCTACTCCAATTTAACTTTTCAAAATTAAGATTTTTTTCTTGTACTTTTATATTTTTTTGTCTAACGCACTTGGTTGACCTCAAATATATCCCTAATCCCTATTGATAGTTGTAAATATTATTTTTCCAACCTATAGCAAAGTAGTTAATCTACATTTTTTGTTCTAATTTTTTGTCTAATTTTTTGTCAGGTCAAGATTTCAAAAAATTAAAATAATATAATTTTGAACATCTATAAAGATTGCCTAGCTTATTCTGAACAAAAAACATGCTAAACTTTTGGTTCTAGGTCTAATAATAAGAAAGTTATAACCTTTCAAAAATGGTGATGTCAAGACATTTTGCCCTATTTTTTTCAAAATTTCACAAGATCATAACTTTTGACCTATAAGAGCTAGAGAGCTGAGATTGTCAAAATAGTTTTTTGGGCACAAGAACCCTTTGTACCAACTTTCATGCAAATCAGAGGGGGTGTGGTGTTAACCCTTGGTCCACTTGTCTTGGAATGCCCCAAGAATGAATGGATAAGGGTGAACAGATAATAAACAAATTAGAATAAATAGATAAAATAAGAGTCACAACCAGTACAATGGGTAAGACTATCAGTATGTTGTTTCTAAAACCCTGGAATCTTCTACCCGATTATCTTTGAGAACGTTGGTTGTATTAAGCACATTTTTCTTGTTCAAGCTCTTTGTATGTTAATGCAAGTATTCTTTGGCAATTAATAACCTCATCGAGCATTCAAAATGATGCAAAACTGTACTTGAACATCCATATTTGCCTCTGTTTTGGTCAGTTCCGGTATTTCTATGCACCCTATTTAGAGCCCATCAGTTGCAAATGAAGAAAAATATCTAATTTTCTCCTATGCTTTAAACTATAATGTTATCTAGGAGAGAATTTATGATAATTTGATAATTTTGAAGAGAAATTTGATTAATTTTGGAGAGACAAATGTAGAGTTTATGAGCCATACTATTTTACTTCGGTTTTAAAGAGATATTTGACAAGATTGTTGGGTTTCTAGTCCTATTGAATAATAAATACATCAACAGTCTGCAAAATATGGGATATTTTTAACATTTCCTGTGCTAACAATCCTTGATTTCCTCCTATATTTGCATGTATTTTTATTTTACTGAGAACAGAAGATATAATAGAGGTTCTCTTGAATAATAGCTTACCAGTTGCTGCAGTCAGGGTTAATTACTCCAAACTATTTGAATCCTTCAAATTCATTTAATGAATTTTTAATCAATTACAAGTGTTCCATGTTTCATAGTATGGCAGAAAAGTGTCCAGTTTCATGAGAGAATGAACTTAGGTCACCATATTTAACTCATTTGTTTCATGTCTGATGCATGTGAAACCTTTGTGGCTATTTTATTAGTGATTTAACTGTTAATTACATTTATGTCACCCTTGATTGCTTTGAAGCAATGTTATTTTTGAGAGAATTAATGCAATTGCTCATTTTAGAGAAAAATTTAGCGTCATTTTTTATTTGGAGAGAAAATGAAGAGCTTATAAACCATACTATTTTACCTGGAAATTATTCGGAATATAGTCTTGATAGAAGTACATGCATCAGACATGAAGCATATTGATATTTTCAAGATGAAAACGGAAAATATTCCCCTGTGAGTTGTGACCTATGCTAAATTTGTCATTTTTGATATCTTAAAATTGATGACTTGGGTTCAGCAAACTGGGATACTAATTGATTATTATTCAGAATTGTTTGTAGAGAATGTCCAAAAATTGTCATTGTTTTGAACTTCTAGGTATATTCTCTTTATTTCAACATTGTAACTTACCAAAAAATCACCCAGTCTGTATTTGGTGCCCAATATCTTGCTGACTTTTTCAAAAAACTGAAAAAATCCACCAACAATTTTCCTCAAGGGGACCGTTCCCGGGAAAAATGGCATAATTAAAGAAAAAAAATTTATTATGTAAATAGTTGCTTTTTAACCCTTTCTTGCATATTGGTCACTATAGTGACCAAAAATAAAATAATTATTACAAACAATATTGAACCGCTATCCTAATTTTGCATGGTGTACACTATAGTGTATACTATGTAGTTACATATTCTATCGGTAGAGAACACTCGCGCGCCATAACATATCAGTGTGAAACTCAAAGTCAAGGAGTGAGGATGTCATCAAGGTGAGTCTAGTAAATTAGCGATTTCTAAATACTAATGTACATAAATTAGCATATATTTCATATCAAGACTCTTGTAAACAACCCATTACCTCAATTCAGATATATATAGAACAATAAATGTCATCCATATATGAGTTATATAGAATAATTTCAATGGGTAACTATAGTAACCAATCCGAGGAATGGTGTTTCTGGATTTGCACTATAGTTACCACTATGCATAAATGATACTAAGTCATGAGAAACACTATTTCCTTTTTATCGACTTTTTGAAAGCCATTCATGATTTTTTCTATTGTCATGTTATAATATTTTAAGTTACAGACTGAAAAGACTTCGTTCTCTGTCTACGAGCCAGATACGAGCACAGTTACTATTGGATATTCCCTATGGAAGTGAGGACGAGCGACTTGGACTCTCTGATGACAGCGATATAGACAGATACTATACGCCTGCTAGTGATGACGGAAGTGAATCTGATATTGATATTGTAGATGAGATTGATGTCCATGATGAACCTGAAGAAGTGACTCTAAATATCTGTAGTGAACCGGTAATTGAAGCTTATGTATAAAACATTGAATGTGGACCGATGCCAAAGAGAACAAGAATTCATCCAAATTCCAGATGAAGTATGCAAGTATGAACAGGTAGCAATTGAGCTGACTAAAAATCTGCCTGTCGGTACTCATCTCTATTTCGACAACTGCTTGGCATCACCACTACTCAGGCTTGTACTCAACGAGAAGGGTTTTGGAAAGTACCTGTACACTTAGAGGTGGACGAGAAGGTTGTACAGAAAAAGAAATGGAATCTGAAGTAGAACTAAAGACAATTGGGCGTGGCTCTTATGACTTTCGCAAATCTCAGAACAGTTCCCGATGATGTGCATCTTGACGGAATGCAAAATTACAGCAGATGCGTAGCAAAGGTGCAGGATGAATTGCGGAAGCAGAACTGAATACTTCTGCATAAAATGCATGCAGTACTTATGCAACAGAGCTGATAAGCTGATAATTATTGCCATTATACTTTTCATAAAGTGAAATAATGATTTCCGTAATCAGTATGAAACCGTTCATTAAAATTTGTGATATTTCATATGCCAAAAGATAATAGTTTCATATTCTTACTAGTTTTCGTTTTGTTTCTGTAATGTTTCTGTAATGTTTCTAGTCACATTTTGTGATAATATTTATATTTTTTTATTGTATCAATAGAGTAATTATTTTAAAAACAGAATGTGATTAATATGGCACACAATAAAGCTATGAATACTCATTATTTTTCTCATAAAGTGATATTTTATTCAACCTTTACATCATGGCGATACACGCATACTGGTCACTTTAGTGTTACAGTAGAAATCGACATGGTCGGTTTGGTTACTTTAGTGACCATCTCATATTTCACATAAAAATTGACTTTTTAAAGTTTTGACACTCAAATCATACAAATATGATGCCTTTTACCTCGTATATAAAGTTCCAACAAATATATCCATTTATAAAGGCTTCATGCAATAAAGGGTTAACCTTCTAATAGTGTGTGCAAAATATCAGAGCTCTCATGTTACTCTTACCCCCTGGGGAGAGGGAGAAAGGGGACCAGGGGATAGGGAGTCAATATGTAATCTAAAAACCAACTCTCAGCCAATTATAATTCGTAATAATTAATTATCTCGCTTTATCTGGTATCTAATGTGCCACTAATCAGATGCACACTAAGGTATGCCCCTCAGTTACCCGCAAACCTTCACAGGAGTCGTATGCAGCGTGTCAGATTATCAAACTTTGAATGGAATTTTCTATTAGTTCAGAGATCTAAAAATCTTGTAATTCAAAAGCCTAAGGCGTTTACAATTTTGAAGCTATGGCATTGCGATTTTTTGCATTCGATGCTCCCCGGAATTCTCTACAAACTATGGAAGAGTTTTATTTAATTTTCAAATTATTTTTCAAAATATTGAATTTTGAAATTTATATTTAAAAAAAAAAATTTTGTTTCACTAAAAATTTCAATAATTTGAAAAAACAAGAAAACTTTTCCACAGCTTGTAGAGAATCTTGTGGAGAATCGAATGCAAAAAAACATAATTTCATAGCTACAAAATTGCAGTATCCATTTATTAATTTACACACTTTTCGAAATTTGTTCGAAATTCGAATAACTCGTTTTCTATGGGTCGAATCGAAAAAATGTCAAGACACAAAAACATCTTAGAATTAATTTTATTTATGTGCACAAAGTTTCACAGCCGTAGCTTCAATAATAAAAAACTTTTCAAAATCTGGGAACGGTGCCCTTAATTTGGCTGATCTACGAATATTTTTCCCAATTTAGACACTGAAAATTAATGGAACCTCAAATTAATAGCAAAAAAATCAACTGACTTTGCTAGAATATAATTTTCAATCAGGAAAAATTCCACTGACATGTCAGTAGAATTTACCATGAAATACAGTCCGGACCATATCCCTCCAATTTTATATTTTCTTCTATCCACGAGTCAAAAATCCTCACCTATTACCTGAGGAATATTGCTAGAATCTCCACACAATGTATCTCGGATCAAGAGAAAAATATAATTAATATTTTGGAGTGTTCTTACATATAAAATAGTGAAACTTATTTTACCTAATTGTTTATATTAATTCATCTTCTTTTACAGTATCAATGTTTATGATTGTTATGTTTGATATCTAACAAAGTATCAGTTATAAATGTGTTCTCTTTAAGATCATCTACTATGAAAATTCCAATGATTTGTTCAGTTTCTTCACATCTCATTCCTAAATATTGCTTCATGACTGAGCCTGCTGGATAAGTCTTATGCTCCTCTACTCAATCCTACCCAAACTTCCTATAATTCGTCATAGTTATGAATGGTGTTGGCAAAAATACAGATGACATGGTGTCTAACTCTTCTAACAGTGTCTCAATAGCAACCACAATGGCATCAATGAAAAAATGTCTTGGCCTCTCATCTCTAAATTCTCCAGCAGTTGGGGGAACAGTTACAAATAAAAAGCCATCCACAAATGAAATTAAAACTGAATCAAGAAAGAGAAGTGCCATCAAACTCTTCAACAGTGGTTCTTCTGTCAACCTAAATTCTTCTTGCGGTAGCACCTCTTCATTAACGAATGACTCTGGCCTCAGTCCTACTAAGCGAATAAAATTGATCAGAAACTCTGATATCTCCCCCAATATAAGTAAGACTAGTTATTTGTCACCAGAAAAACACAATGATGGTAGAGATACTGTAAGAATTAGTGAAGCTAACTGCTTACAGAAGCTTGATGATGTCACTAAAAATAATTCTATGTGTAATACTGAAAGTATTCAATCAAGATGTAAAAAGAGTAGACCTGATGATTCAAATTTATCAAGAAATGATTCGGATTGTTCTGTCCCCATTAGAAACGCTTATTCCAATTTAGAAGGCTCTGACAGAGAAAAGAGCTCTTCAAATGACCAAAGTAGTATTTCTGTACATAATATTCCTCTGTCCCATAGCCATAGTATGTCCCAATTATTACCTACAGTTACTGTTAGATTAACTGATTTCAGTCCTAGAAAAAATGAGACTATCAAACCAATTATTAGTCATTCTGTAAATCAATTTGACCCTTCACCATCTTCTTCCTCTACTTTACAAAACACTATGACCAATTATAGCACTATTAATGATATAACCTCACATAAAGAATCCTATTCCAATACACTATCCAAGGTGGACTCTTTTAGCACCTTTGGTAGCAATTCACAATCATCTGAAACTTTAAAGAGTGAAGGTGGATTTGATTCTACCCTGAGAAATTCTGTAAACCTTTCAACTCTCTGTAATGGAACCACTTCATCAATTCACAATTACTACTCCACAAACTTACCACACTCCAATGGTGCCACTTTAGAACATCACCAGTTTTTGGGTCTAGATGATGATGATTCTGAGGAGGAAGAACATCTCGATGTGGATACTTACCACATCAATGGCACTGAGACAATAATTCCGAGTGCTGAGAGTGTGCCACATCACCCTATAGTTGAATCAGAGGAGGATGATAAGAAGATAAAGAGAAGGAGCAGCCTCAAACAGAAATGTGAAGATGAAGGTTGGTCACAAACTTCAAATTTATTTTCTTGTGTTGAGTGCTTCTGAAATATAGTCCATTATATTTATATCTAGCTATGTAATAACCATAAATTTTTATGACGTTATCTAATTTTGCAATCTTTTATAGCTGATACGGGTGCTGATTGTGCATCAACTGCAACATCCAAACCATCAAAAAAGGGTATAAAATTCAACAATGTTTCTGTGTATTATTTCTCCAGATCTCAAGGTATGAAGCTACACTATTTGTTGTCTAAATTAATATCTTCAATTTCATTAATGAAATATTCACAGTTAAGTGATCTTACTGAAATATTCTCGTTTTCATCTCAAATATTCTAGCCAGTGATTTAGAGCTAGATATTTTGGTTTTGATGATCTTAATTTCATATCATTGCTAAAAAAATCCCATGATTGCATAACTTTGGTTACCTCTCTCTCATAAATCATCCATATCTAAGTTTATAATGTTTGAAAATATTATTCAAATATAGTAATTGTTCACCTACTAATTTTCATTTCAGGTTTCTCCTGTGTTCCTTCACAAGGGGGTTCAACTCTTGGGATGGACAGAGTACACTTTCAAAAAAAAGATTTCACTCTTGATGAACATTGCAGAGAGCAACGTAGAATGCAGAAATACACAAAGATGCAACTAGTTGAGGTGGGACCCTGAGCGGTACTTGTCATAGCATTGAAGTGTTAGCTTCACCTCATGAGATGGAATCAGAGTCTGAAAGTGGGAGGGATCAGAGTCTGAAAGTGGGAGGGATCAGAGTCTGAAAGTGGGAGGGATCAGAGTCTGAAAGTGGGAGGGATCAGAGTCCGAAAGTGGGAGGGATCAGAGTCCGAAAGTGGGAGGGATCAGAGTCCGAAAGTGGGAGGGATCAGAGTCCGAAAGTGGGAGGGATCAGAGTCTTAAAGTGGGAGGGATCAGAGTCTTAAAGTGGGAGGGATCAGAGTCTTAAAGTGGGAGGGATCAGAGTCTTAAAGTGGGAGGGATCAGAGTCTTAAAGTGGGAGGGATCAGAGTCTTAAAGTGGGAGGGATCAGAGTCTTAAAGTGGGAGGGGTCAGAGTCTTAAAGTGGGAGGGGTCAGAGTCTTAAAGTGGGAGGGATCAGAGTCGGGATGAGGTTGGGATTAGAGGCGGGAAGGGGGTGATATCAGAGTCTGATCGGGGGTGAAATTAGAGTCTGTAAAGTCAGTATTTGAATTGTGATGGTATTTTTATTCAATTTCTGTAATAAGTTTTCTTGAAGTGGTTAACTTTCCCTCTTAGGCTGAGAGAAATTCAGAGATGAATTCCCAGAAGTTTCAGTTAAGCTCTACCGACTCTTTATCAGCTGATGCCATCAACACGGATGATGAGAGTAATGATATAGACTCCGCCTTCTTGCAGGTTCGTGAAAACAGAAATTCTTGATTCCATGATTGAAATGTAAGTTTTGTGAGGTCATTTAATATCCATTCCATTATTTATAATATCCGAAGAAATGTTGAGTAGCTTGTCTGATTTTCCAAATCTATAATCGGCAAAATTTGCAGCCACTAGCCATACGACAGCGCCGTTCCCTGTTGCGAGAGTGTGGCATATCGTCTATAGAGAGTGAGGAGAAGGATGAGTGCAAAGACATCAGACTCTCTAGGGAGCTCTGTGGCTGCCAGTGCAAGTTCTACTGCTTCCCTGAGACATGTCAGTGCATTGCCGCTGGTATCAAGTGCCAGGTTAGTTACCACTACTATAATGTGTTTATTAAATCCTAAAATGAGAATAAGATACATAATTATTCAGTGTTAAAGGCATATAGCTAAATATGATTTTTTTTATATCTTAACACGTTGACCGCGATTGATGATCCAGCATGTTGCTTTAGTTTTACTGGCGCTAGGTTTAAACATGTATTACATTAATTCCGATTATAGTTATAAATAAACATATTTTTCATGATCTATATTCATTTTAGTTATTTACCTTCTTGTCACAGTACACCATTCCTTAAAATTTCTAATATAAACTGATATACATCTAATTAAAGACATTCAAATTTTGATGCGTGTAGCTACCATATATGTGCACATCGCCGGTCGAGAAAGTTCTCTGTGTACATATGTTACTCATCGCGGTCAACGTGTATTCTTTTAACTTAGCATAACTAAAGCTGTGATAGCTAAATATTAGTAAAAGTAATGCTATGAATTATTTCAGCTGGAATTACTTCATTTCTAGAGAATTTAAAATTTAGATTTTTAGGAAAACATCCATCTATTCTAGTTTTTGTAAATAAGCAACTGTTAATTTAATCAGAGACATAAATTTATAAAACAACTGATAAAAGACTGCCATTCTTCAAAATATTTCTAATTTAAGTAGCTAATATATACAAATTCTTTGCAGTAATGCATATGGAAATACAAGACGCTTGTGATAAAAAGGCCCTAAAATCTTAAGCAAAGCCAATAAAATTGGTAGTTCATTAGTCTTCCTGTTTTGCTCTTATCTCATTTTGTTCACATTTACCCCCACTGTGCAGGTTGACCGCCATAACTTCCCGTGTGGCTGCTCCAAGCAGGGATGCAACAACCCACAGGGTAGAATAGAGTTCAACCCCATCAGAGTGAGGACCCACTTCATAACTACTCTAATGAGGTCAGTGGGAATGCATTGTGATCTGTGGGGTAAGGTACGAGTTATCGGATAGTTTCATATTATTGATCATGCCACTCTGCTTAAACTGGTAAAGAGTTCGTTGAGATCTCATTTTCTGTTCACAGTTAAATTAATGTAAATTTGGGAGTTAATTCAAAATTGTTAGCCTAGAAGATCCTGAATATCTCCAATATTCTGCAGGCTGTTGATTATGTATATAAAAAAACTATATCATAATTATAATTCAAATTGTTATTTTAATTGGTATCCATGAACCTACAGATATTATTATACCTAGTCTGATTAAAATATATTTAATTAAAACTTAATCAATTTTTCTTATACGATTGAAAACTAACTCTTTTTACCCTATTCTTTTTTTTTATATCAGGGTAACTTTCTATTATTTCTATAGTTATTCTGTTAACATTTTGAAAAAGATGTCTCCAAAAATTTGAGTTTAGAGATTTCGAATAGACTTAATTTTAACTAATAGATAAAAAATGATCTTTTCTTCATATAATTTTCATTTTCAGACTGGAACTGGAGAGACAGAAGGAAGGTCGTTCTTGGCAAGAGAAGTGGACAGAGCATCAAGGTGAGATTGGAGAGAAAATAAACAAATAAAAATTTCTATTAAACTGTGACACGTTACACCAAACTGTGACACGTTACACCAAACTGTGACACGTTACATGAAACTGTGACACGTTACATCAAACTGTGACACGTTACATCAAACTGTGACACGTTACACCAAACTGTGACACGTTACACCAAACTGTGACACGTTACACCAAACTGTGACACGTTACATCAAACTGTGACACGTTACATCAAACTGTGACACGTTACATCAAACTGTGACACGTTACACCAAACTGTGACACGTTACACCAAACTGTGACACGTTACATGAAACTGTGACACGTTACACCAAACTGTGACACGTTACATCAAACTGTGACACGTTACATCAAACTGTGACACGTTACATGAAACTGTGACACGTTACATCAAACTGTGACACGTTACATCAAACTGTGACACGTTACATCAAACTGTGACACGTTACATCAAACTGTGACACGTTACATCAAACTGTGACACGTTACACCAAACTGTGACACGTTACATCAAACTGTGACACGTTACATCAAACTGTGACACGTTACACCAAACTGTGACACGTTACGTCAAACTGTGACACGTTACGTCAAACTGTGACACGTTACGTCAAACTGTGACACGTTACGTCAAACTGTGACACGTTACACCAAACTGTGACACGTTACACCAAACTGTGACACGTTACACCAAACTGTGACACGTTACATCAAACTGTGACACGTTACATCAAACTGTGACACGTTACACCAAACTGTGACACGTTACATCAAACTGTGACACGTTACACCAAACTGTGACACGTTACGTCAAACTGTCTGTTCATTTTCAAATGTAGCTACAGATAGTTTCTCAAGTTCCATTCCCTTTGTTACTTTTTTGTTGTTAATAACCGGTCTATTTATTTAATTTTTTCAGGTTCCCCATCATTAGATTCTTCTCTTTGGGATAAGTATGGACACGCATCAACTTCTGCAGATGTAGTGAGACAGGTGAGTCATGAGGACTCTGCCTCTGGCTGGTGTCGATAGATGGAAGCTCTGCGGAGCTATGTCTCTCGGTCAGTCAAGGTGTGGCTTGGGACTGGAGTCATGAGTCAGAGACTGGAGTCATGAAAGATCGACAATTTATTTTTTAAATTAGAACTATTCTTTCCTAACTATCAACTGCTGGAAACTTATCATTCTCTTTCATAAAAATTAATGGTACTTATAGTTCATCTCTTATCTTTTTTATTGTATAGATCGGTATAGCCTTATAATTAACACATAGCGAAATGAAATAATAATATTGTCAATGAAGCATCATATTATCTTATAAACCCTCTTCATTCACTCTCCTTCCTCTTCATTCACTCTCTTTCCTCCTCTTCATTCACTCTCTTGCCTCCTCTTCATTCACTCTCTTGCCTCCTCTTCATTCACTCTCTTGCCTCCTCTTCATTCACTCTCTTGCCTCCTCTTCATTCACTCCCTTGCCTCCTCTTCATTCACTCTCTTGCCTCCTCTTCATTCACTCTCTTGCCTCCTCTTCATTCACTCTCTTGCCTCCTCTTCATTCACTCTCTTGCCTCCTCTTCATTCACTCTCTTGCCTCCTCTTCATTCACTCTCTTGCCTCCTCTTCATTCACTCTCTTGCCTCCTCTTCATTCACTCTCTTGCCTCCTCTTCATTCACTCTCTTGCCTCCTCTTCATTCACTCTCTTGCCTCCTCTTCATTCACTCTCTTGCCTCCTCTTCATTCACTCTCTTGCCTCCTCTTCATTCACTCTCTTGCCTCCTCTTCATTCACTCTCTTGCCTCCTCTTCATTCACTCTCTCACAGTGACTTTTCTCGCTTTTGTAGCCCTGTTGGTCGGATGGTGGCAATGGGGTGTGCCAGACTCCCATCAGAGACTCTGCGTCAATGTTGTCGGGTCCTTCCTCTGGTCAGTCTTTCTAACCTCTCTTTGACTTTAGTGAGAGTTGTATCAGTCAAATCCTCAAAATAGAAATAGAGATAAAACTCGCAAAGAAAAAGACGCTAATCGACTTCACTCGCTCACAAACAATAAACTCAATTCCTTTAGACCATCCAAAAACAATAACTACCAGAAATCCATCAGATATCTAACAAACATCTAGAACGATTGCAAAGCCAAACACTCCACATTATAAACAACACCATCACACAGGGCTTCAAACAAACCACAAAGAACTGTGTTGATCGTGTCGAAGGCTTTTGACATGTTCAACATAGATAAAATCATCCACAAAACAAACATTCCAGTGATTTCTCCAACAGTCATCAAATCATAGCAAACTACATAAAAGGACGCAGTAGCTACACTCACTTAGAAACAAACTCCAAACAGAGACACATGAAGACAGGAGTACCACAACTGGACACAAGAGAATCAACTTACAGTAAACCCCACAAAAACAATGACCACGCTGTTCACACCTGACCCAGCAGAATAGAGCTAAACGCTAACACTGGGAATACAAGACATAATACTTGCCACAACACGAAATCCCAAAATTCTTGAAATCACTTTCGACCCAAAACTAGCATCACACACTAAAGGTCAAACACACACTTAATATAGTCAAAGCATTAACATCTACACACTGGGGCAAATCAAAACGATCACACGCTCCGTATTAGAATGCAGCAACACAGTCTGGTCACCCATAACATCAAACATGAACACTGTAGATGATACAAAACACTGCACTCAAAACTGCTACTGGTTGCACACAAGATGGCAACATGTGACATCTACACGACGAAACACAAATATTACCACTCAACCTACATGCATCTAAATATAGACAACAGACCCTAGACTGAGAACATCCCCTCTAGCCTCTACCACCTAAAATAACTACTCACTATACAAGAAACACACCATACACGACAACAACAAAAAACAATAAACCTAAACACCACCAAAGGCGTGAACAAGAAAAACATGAAAACAATCCACACTCAGATGGTAGGTAGCTACGTATATCTAACACCAAAACCCGCACACAAAATAATAAACTGACAAGCACCAGAAATATACACAAATGAAGCACACTACCCAAATATGCTCGCAGACTAACTAGCACAACTCGGAACAAATGAATCTCCACTACTACGCAGCTACCTGCTTAGAGTATCACCTGACACACACACATCAGCCACTATGTAAAACACACACATGACACCATACACCTCTTTAACTGCTCAAAACTCCTTGCCACACTAACTCCCCTGTAACTGTGGGCAAACCACTGGGAGGCTGGAGGTGGTAGTCCAGTAACAACACACACAACACCTCTTGGTCCCTGACCAATGCTAGAAGCATTTTAGGGGCGGGAGGAACACCCTCTCCACGAGAGCGATGTGAGGGCTTCACCACACAATGTTGAGGATAAGGAGGGGTTGACGGTTGATGAAATCTTCGCCGAATGACATTTGACTGAACGGACATTTGGCCAAAATGTTTCTATTTTCAAAACAAAAAAATGTGATAGTAATATAATGAAATTAATAACTTGATATAATATATTATATCAAGTTATTCACACACAAAATGAGGTTATTAAATATTGGTTATTATATAAAATATAATAACCAATGATAACCGGAAAAATGCCGGAATTATTTTCCAAAGAAAGCCGAATTGAAGAGAAGCTTTTTCACAACCAAAAATTAAAGCTGATTAAGTAAAATCATTAAGTAACATATACTTGCAGATCGTAATATGAATACACATTAGGCTGCGGTTACTATGGATGTGTTTCGAGTGATTTTTCATTCTGACGACTTTGTATGAAAATCAAACTCGTACCATTCTCATTATTTTTCTATTTAGGTATTGAAAAAATTTTGTGCAGTGAAAATCATCTGCAAAGTAACGCCGTGTCTATTATTTCAGAGGCACACAGGTAGGAGTTTAATTCCCCCTGAACATTACCTCCAAAACATGGTTTAGATCCTAATATTAATTAAGCAGAAACATACTGACAATCAGAAAATGTGTGCAGTGTAACCACCTCGCACTGTGGATGAGTTCTGACGATATTGTTAGAGCGAAATATTGCATCCATAGTAACCATAGCCTTTCCCTTTTATAAATCACTTTCAATTCGACGGAAATGAAAAAATGATAATTAATTGAAACTCAGGTTGCATTTTGCAATATTGATACACATTGTATAAAAGCCTTTCGGCCAAATTTACAACAAATAACTTTTGGCCAATTGTTCGTTGACGAAGTATCCGTACCTGGGGGTCGACATCATCAGTGTCACACATCAGCGTAGAGGGAGATAGTTACTGATGCACATTAGTAGCTAGTAAATAGAATGATATGCAACTCCTTCCTTGTTCTTAATTTCTTCTTTCAAGAAAATTAATTTTTATTTCCCTATGAATACTTCATTCCCTAAATTTATCTCTAATATTGTTAAATGGTTTCAATTGAATTTTTTATTGATTGTTTGTAGCAAGCTTTTTTGTTTCAGTTCTCTTTCATTTTGATGTTCTCTCTGTATTTTACCATCAGTTTTTCTTCTGTTTTCCTCTACGAATTTAATATTTCGCTGCACTAACTCCTAAATATGCACCGTAATTGGATTACGCACCATTATATTTCTTAACGTTTTTTGAAGCACTTTTGTGTAGCTACTATTATTTTGTAGAAAGAAATTGTTCTGCCAAATTCATAGTTTTAATTTTGCAAATAGACAGCAGACTGATAAAGTTGTGTGTTTTTTCAGAGATGGCACAGTTCTCGCAGTTCAACAGAGGGGGATGGCCGCAGACCTCCACTTTGAGTCCCCTGCCTTGTCTCCCCCAATTCACACCTTTCTACCCACAAGTCATGGACACTTCAATGTACCCGTACACTCTCGCCGCTCAGCATTCTCGTCCTTTTTCAAACGAACCAACATTTCCGGCCAACATGGTTGGTACGCAGCAAGGAGGTTTTCTTTATGACATTCCTAACGAAAGTTACGCCAAACAGTTCTCTTCTTTTGGAGGCTACAGTCCTCCTTCTTTGCCAGCAAGTGTCCCTCTGGCGACAGCAAGTGAGATGAACGTATCCAATCATTCTGAAGCGGTTCAGTTATCGGCTTCAACGGAAAATGCGGTAACGGAGAAATCCAGTGCATTAAATCCGGAGGAAGTTGCAGCAAATGAGAAAGTGCAGAGTACGGAAAACCGATGCGATGCTGAACCGCAGAAAGACCGTGTTTTGAGTGGTGATGTTTTACGAGCTGATGGAAATGCCAGGCTTCTCATAAATGGAAGTGAAGGATTTGGCGCTGAAGAAGTCAACGGAAACATTGGTGCAGATAGCAATGTTGAACATGAAAAGAGTTGTGGTGGAACAGGAAAGAATGTTGAGCAAATTTAGAAAATACATCAGTCAATTCATTAAAAGGGCACACTTTATTACCTCACAGGGTATTTAATAAAGAGTTATTTAAAATCTTGTATTAACATCTACATCACTTTTACGTCAAACATGTGAATGTCATTTTCTCGAAATTATGATTTTAAACATTCGTATTCTTCTTTTTGTGTGCAGAATAAATATTCTGACTTATTATTTTAAAACTTGCAAGTAAATATGGATAAATTTATAGAGCAATAATTCCTGTAGTAAATGCACCTTTTAAGTAATGTTTCAGTATGAATTATCCGTGAATATATGTTATAGCTTAAATTATATTTTAATGTTATAAATTAAAAATATGATGCAGCTTAAACGAACAGCTTTTTAATAATTAGGCGGACTGAAGAAATGTTTTATTTTGATGAAGTTTAGATTTTTTTAGAATTGTAAATATTGTATTAGTTACCGTAGTACTCTTTAATTATTAGGTAGAATTATTAATTTTATGTCTCATTGATTTCTTGAATGCATTCTATTACATTATTAAAATTAGTGTAAATAAACTTTATCAAGAATTTTTTCAATTTAATTAGATAAATTATTCACATATATAAATTGGTATAATTTTATTAATTGAATGTCCTTTTTCTTTGGAAATTTTATAACATTATTTTATGATTAGGTACTAAAATTTTTTTATTGGTTTATGCTTTGAAATTTTAGGGAAAAATTCCTAAATTATATAAACTAAATCTGTATCTTAAATAATAGTGGAATTATCTTGTGATGAAATTTGTAATTGTTTTATTTCACTGCCATTTATTTACTTTAGATTTTCAATATATTGTACATAGCTTCATTAAGTCATTAATTTAGTCCTTTCCTTTGATTCACGGAGAGAAAATTTAAAAATAAAATTACTTCTCAAAAATTATTTCAATTTCAAATCCCAAAATTAAAGCTACTTGCAGTTTTAGATCATAGCGCTAGGGTAAGCTTTTCTGCATCCATGAGCATTGTCACAGACAGTGGTAGGTGACTTAGTTTTATGAGCCACTTTCCTTTCTGACTGCTTCTTCTTCCAGTCCCTTTTATTAAATTTCCTTTTGACATCACCAGAGTTGTTAAACAACTCGTATTAAGTTGTTTCCGAGATGAAATGATCTTAGGATGAAATGATCAAACTAATAAATTGGTTTCGTAACACTCCTAGTGTGAATACTGAAAATCGGTAAAAAGGAAATTAAGTACAAGGGACTGGAAGAAGCAGTCAGAAAAGAAAGTGGCTCCATGAACAAAGTCACACACCATTATTCTCAGTGACATGATCATGGATGCAGAAAAGCTACTCCGTGAATGCAGTAACTTACCATGTGACGAAAAGGGACGCAAGCACTGCTGGCTGCACTCACAGATGGAAGAGGAAAATGAAGAGGTGATAGTAAATGAAGTCTTCCTAACACAAAATTTAAGAGGAAAATGAAGAGGTGATAGTAAATGAAGTCTACCTAACACAAAATTTAAGAGGAAAATGAAGAGGTGATAGTAAATAAAGTCTTCCTAACACAAAATTTAAGAGGAAAATGAAGAGGTGATAGTAAATGAAGTCTACCTAACACAAAATTTAAGAGGAAAATGAAGAGGTGATAGTAAATAAAGTCTTCCTAACACAAAATTTAAGAGGAAAATGACTTCAGTTTTGTTACTAAAACTTGACATTAATTTACAACAGTTCCTCAGAATTGAAGAGAAAATAAAACAAAGAATTTATATATTATATCGCATTTTATTTTAAATCTGCCATTTAAGGCATCTTGATGATGGTAAATATTTTCTCTATACACATAATGTACAACTATTTTATATATATTCAGTTACGAATCTCATTCTACATCTTAATTCACATACCACCATCATCAGATTATAATAAAGTATAGAATATTTATAAGAAGTCTCAAATAAAATATTTCTTATCAACACATATATTCCTCCAAATATATTCTATGATAATATAACATTCAATTAAAATTACTGGATTATCATTACTATATTAACATAACAAACAAACATCTTCTAGTAGCGAAAATAGTTAGAGCTGAAAAAGTGCAAGGGGGTGGAGGGTGGAATTGAAAACTGTATCACTGATACGAGGAGACACCTTTTGGGCATCCGTGATACGAGGCCCATCTTGTGTATCAGTGATACGAGCATTTCACCATTGAACTGAGACGAAGATACAAATGCCGTTGGTTGTACAACTGATAAGTATGTCTTGCAACGAGTTGTCGTTTGGAACATTTGTAAATAAGGTGCTTGAACATTCACTTTTGGGTAAGAAGGTGAGTTACTCTTTTCATCGGTAGACGGTTAAGGTGAATCACATTACGAACTAAAGTAAACAGAACCAATGAGTGTCATGTGGAGCAATGAAGATGAAAATTAACAAGATGAAACCTAAGAGCCAGAGGAGGCAAAGAAAAAAATTCTCAACAGTTTATTAACTTTAACTCATTGTACAATATTTTCACTATGTTACAAACTTAAAATAAGGCGCATTGGTTTCTACCAAATTATAGACAATAGCTTTGTTTCTCCGCACGAGTGACGTCACTACGTCCACGCTTGGGTTAACTTCTCCCACAAATTTGTGGAATATGTCTTTCGTTGCCAACAAAAAACAAAAACACATTTGGGCTTTTCTAAGAATGGAAGATGATTTAATAAACTATTTACATCAGAAACATAACTATAGATTAAAAACATAGGAGTTTTTATAAATTAAACCATAAGTTCTCAACAATAGACGGTGCAAGACGTTTATTCTCAATTTTAGTGTTTCACTACGCTAAATAATAATAATATATACTTTAATCATTACTCTTAATCGACATATTCAACTATAACTTTTATGTTACCATAAAAAAATATAGTCGGCTAATATTTAACTTTGGGATTCAGCAAAACAAGGATCACATGTGGACTTAAGACACAATTTCTTTTTCCTATTCAGTTTGGAATCTCAGGAGGTTTCGCGGACTCTAACCTCAATGAAGGAACAATTACTATTCCCTAAATTCGATTGAAAATTCACCCATTGGTGAAAAATAAAACCTAGCAATTATATAACTTCAATTCAGTCACTTTTTCAGGTCTGAAAAATTTCTTGCTATCCTCGTTTCGAAATGAACCTACAAAATTTACTTCTCTATCAAAAAATAAGTTATCAACTCTTTTTAGCTCTTTTTAGATATTTCACTCGTCTGTCTTATATGAAATGGTCTAGAATGTTAGACTCTGAACTAGCAAGATTGTTAAATAAGCATGTTAAAATAATGAAATTTAGTAATGTGGACGAATTTTTGTAACTAAAATTCACTTGAATTCGATGGAGGTTTTTTCAAGAAAATATCTTTTTCTGCGGTCAAAATATCAAATAGGTTTTAAAATTTTGTCAGATATTTGTTCTATTTTAGACGGTGATTATTATTAAATTGTTCCTAATGAATTGATGCTTCATTTTTGTTTTTGGCTTTTTAACTCTTTGAATGTTTACTTGTTTGAAATCTATATTTTGCTGCTCGTTGTTAATTTTATTTTGATTTTCTCATTATTTTGTTTTATTGCTTGTTCTATGGATTCTTTTTGGTGCGAGAAAATGGGGACCAAATTCTTTTGAGTGTTGCTGTTGACTATTTCGTTGCAATTCTATTGGAGAGTTCAAAAATATATCAGTGCTACCTTCTCATCTACTTAACTCGAAGGCACTTTGGTTCGTTAATAGTACTGGGGATCTAATCGGATTGAACGGGAACAGATCACTAAGTGGCACTCTATTTAACTCATAATTAGGGTAGTTAGTTAATATCATAGTATTGGCCTTTGTTTTTTAAATTAGAAGTGTTTAGAAAATTAATTTTGCGAATCTTTGAAAGCTTTTTTCTAAACTGAAAAATAGTGGTTAGGATTTCTCAGGTAACTGAGAATGTAATCTAAGTTTATTAGTTTAAGTAGTTAATTTATCTTCAAATTTGTTTAATATATTTTAGGAATTTATGAATAGTGTAGTGTAGAAGATTTTTCCTTTTTCGAATAAGAGATGTAGTCGATGTTGAAGCACGAGACGAATAGCTTCTATTCGCACATTCTAGCCAACTAGTCTTGTTAACCACACTATTTTACTTGTCTCTTAAAGTTACTACCACTAAAATACCTACTCACAGAGCTAATTTATGAAGATAATTACGACAATAAAAAACTAGATCTACTTCACAAGACTCTAGTTAGGTCTTACCTGGTTTATATGCTAATTTAAGGTAATATCGTTAGCTATGTTTTCTAGGAGTGACATCTTCAAATGATAATTCAGAATAGACAAATTTGGACCCATAATAACATATTAGAGAAATTTTACAGAGTGCGTATCATAGATACAGCATCTTCACATGGATTTGTTTGCTTTTATCAATTAATTTGTATCCATGATACGGTTTTATTCAACGGTAAGTGAGGTAAGAGAATAGGTAGCTAAATTGTTTCAATTAAGTACGAAGTACCATTTACTTGTTTTTTCTATCGATTTTACATAACAAGACAGAACATATATAACCGTAACACAGATTTAAACGACAATCTAATATTATATTCTTGATGCTCAACAACATATTACAAATACTAACCACATCAACATCCTCACCCACTAGCTATAGATACTCTCTTGATAGCACAGCGCATGCGTGAACAAATTCGTTGAGATTGCCAGAGTCTGTTCGTAGCTATTTGGACATGATCCTCTAACAAATGGAGTATGAATAGCAAGGCAGACACTGCTTCAACGGTGAAGCCTTTAACATATTGAGCAGTTTTCACTAAGTACGTAAAATGAAGTCTATGGGGAAGAGATCAGTGAAGTAGCTACATAGCCGATGTTCCATGGGAGGATATGGTCAGAGACAGGCTCAACTGACCTAGGACTTCTATGTACACACTGGTGTCTAACATACATAATCTCTCTTTACTCGTTATCACTTCTTGAAGTTGCTGGACTAGACGGAGGCGTCAAATCGCTGGCAGTCTGCGCAAACAATCCGCCGGAGAGACGCATTGTGCCCGAAGGTTTTATCGCAGAGTGCCAAGGACTGTGAGCCTTGTTGGACAGAAGGTAAACGCTGCAGCAAAGTTTCGCCTACAACAATATCAATAAAAATACTCGTCGATTGCAACCCAAATGTAAAAATAATTTAAAAACTAAGAACTTCACATATAATTTATTCATAAGACTAATTTAAACAAACACTTAAAATATAGACACGTATATAAATACATATATATATTCAAAGATACACTATTAATTCACATCGTAACACTTTCCAGAGTTTTCAATGATAATCAACGAAATAAACCATAATCGTTTGTATTCACATTTCGTCACTCAACAAAAAATAGTTTAAAACTCAATAATTATCAGAAGAAGTAATGACTAAGTGTCCATTGAAAGTCTTTAGTGGCACTGATCACATTTCCTGTGTGCGAGACAACTGTCTCATCGTTAACAAACTGGGTAAACTAATATCACTATTCACACCGATGCTCAGGCCTGAACTTGCCATCCCAGTTATTTAAATTGCAGAAGCTTTACTTGGACAGCAAGTGAGCCAGAAGACTCGTTGAAGATTTATTGCTAGTTTTGCTCTTGTCAGAAGCAGAGGAGTTGTTGTTGCCACTTGCAGCAGAGGTGACTATGTTAGTCAGAGTCGAGGAAGAAGTAACGGCCACACCAGCGCCTTCGCCCGTAGGATTTGCATCAAGCTAAACACAAATAAAGAACAGTCAGTAAATTGTAATTAGAGAAAAAATACCTCAGGGTAAGAACTTATTTCTTTAGGAGGAACTAGAACTCTAGAATAACTTCCCTTTTCAACAAATAAACACTCGCTACCTAGTGACTAGACACTCGCTACCTAGTTGTAACGTACCATAGGGGAGGCAGCTATTCGTGAATCTGCATTCCATTTCTCGCCTGAAATTGTAGACAAAAGCATTTGATTTTCATGTCACAAGAAACAAGATTGGCTAATTAGAAGAATTCAAATATCACAATTATAATTCATATTAGATTTTAGATGGAACACAAAAAAACTGGTAGTAAGGGGTAAATTAAAACAAATAAAACATGTTAATAGTAAGCAGCATGCAGACAAAATGCAACAACATAAAAGAAGACAGACGTGAACTTTATAGACGTAAAACATGGAAGAAAACACAAAAAGAAATAAAAAATAACAACATTCAATTTAAATTTTTTAAATAAATCAGCAACCAGAAATGTAGAAAATCTGAAATTAGATCATTTAATTAACAGAAAAAAGCACACATAAAAAAGGAGCAAAAGTGTCAATCATTTCAACTTTCACTTCTGTAATTTAAAAAAAACGTTTGAGACAAAAAAGCAGGCAAGACGTGACCAGACAGTTTGAAGGTAGTAATAATATATAGTGTTAGTGTGTGTGTTTGTAATTAGGTAGATTGGAATAGACTTCTCTAGCCTTGTGACGTCATTGCAATCATCACAAAGAAATGAATTGAAGAATAGCTACTTTTGATGGATTGATTGAAAATTTGAAGTTTGCACCAAGAGGATAAGTCTACCTTTTACCACTGGTACAAAGGACATCATTATTCTGCAGCAAAAATAGCAACTCACTTGATCATTCTCAGTGGAGAAAGTTGTTAATTAATAGCTACTTTAGATAATTTGATAGGTTCTCTTACAATGGCACTTTATTCTTGGTTAGTTCACCAATGGAACATTTTTTAGCACTGTGCTTAGATCAGATGCCACATTGACTGTTTAAGCAACACTACAATAATAGCAAATCTAACATGCAAGACACTCGAGACCACTTCCCTTGAAGAAGAACCGATCTAACGGAGGAGGACCTAATTTGAGTCACAATGAGAGAACCCTCAAGGGCCGTACACACGCAGGGTTTTCCAAGTCTTTCCACGAGACTTTTCGCTAAGCTCCTCCTACTTTTTTCCACAAGACTTTTGAATCAAGAAAAAACGATATAATTACAGTTTATTTTAATTGGTATCCATGATACCTGCAGGTATAATCGATACAAATTAAATAAATGTAGGAGGAGCTTACAACAAAAAGTAGGAGGAGCTTAGCAAAATGTCTGGCAGAAAGACTTAAAAAACCCTGTGTGTGTACGGTCCTTTAGACTCGCTACCACAGACAGACACATAGACACACGTAAAAGCCGCACCGAACATAAAAAGCCGATTACGACAGAGAGAAGACTACCACTTGCGGTGCCGTTAAAGTAACCTTACGCCACGCAACAAAAACAAACATTCGCAATGATTGAGAAAGTTAATCAATTGGAGACTTAGTAAAGTCTAAAAATAATTTTAGTCACCAGTTAACAGAGAAAATGTTACTGGTATATTTATCATATCTTTCTGGATTGTTCTTTAGTTAAAATTTAATTATTTAAATTAGCAATTGAGTGGCATGAGGAGGCAATAAACACCGCAAAATTATGTTAAACATTGAGAATCGGAAAGTTTGACGAATGAGACACGACAACAAATCTACTAACCGACAGTTACAGCCCACACATATGACATTATACCCATACACATACGCTGAAACTATCATCCAACCTTCAGTCATAGGGTAACAGACTTCAATACATAAACTAGGAGTTGAATACTAAATTCACATCATTTGATGGCTGAATACAACTGATATATAACAAAACACAAAGTCTGAAGAGATAGGATGATAATTTGACAGCTTCGTTACACATTAGGGTTCGTTGATACAATCATCCAGTTGCTACACCACCAGTGCAACCAAATATCAGCCAGCCAACCAATTCATCAGCCAGCCAACCAATTCATCAGCCAGCCAACTAAATCATCAGCCAGCCAACCAATTCATCAGCCAGCCAACTAAATCATCAGCCAGCCAACTAAATCATCAGCCAGCCAACTAAATCATCAGCCAGCCAACTAAATCATCAGCCAGCCAACCAATTCATCAGCCAGCCAACCAATTCATCAGCCAGCCAACCAATTCATCAGCCAGCCAACCAATTCATCAGCCAGCCAACTAAATCATCAGCCAGCCAACCAATTCATCAGCCAGTCTGCCCAGTCGACAAAATAATTCATCAGTCGAATAATCAACGGGCAAAAAAAATCATTAGCTGGTTGACTAAATATTTATCCAGAGGACTAAATATTTATCCAGTGGACTAAATATTTAGCCAGAGGACTAAATATTTATCCAGTGGACTAAATATTTAGCCAGAGGACTAAATATTTATCCAGAGGACTAAATATTTATCCAGAGGACTAAATATTTATCCAGAGGACTAAATATTTAGCCAGAGGACTAAATATTTATCCAGTGGACTAAATATTTAGCCAGAGGACCAAATATTTAGCCAGAGGACTAAATATTTATCCAGTGGACTAAATATTTATCCAGAGGACTAAATATTTATCCAGAGGACTAAATATTTATCCAGTGGACTAAATATTTATCCAGTGGACTAAATATTTATCCAGTGGACTAAATATTTATCCAGTGGACTAAATATTTATCCAGAGGACTAAATATTTATCCAGTGGACTTAATATCTAGCCAGAGGACTAAATATTTATCCAGAGGACTAAATATTTATCCAGAGGACTAAATATCTATCCAGTGGACTTAATATCTAGCCAGTGGACTTAATATCTAGCCAGAGGACTAAATATTTATCCAGAGGACTAAATATTTATCCAGAGGACTAAATATCTATCCAGTGGACTAAATATTTATCCAGAGGACTAAATATCTAGCCAGAGGACTAAATATTTATCCAGAGGACTAAATATTTATCCAGAGGACTAAATATTTATCCAGAGGACTAAATATTTATCCAGAGGACTAAATATCTATCCAGTGGACTTAATATCTAGCCAGAGGACTAAATATTTATCCAGAGGACTAAATATCTATCCAGTGGACTTAATATCTAGCCAGAGGACTAAATATTTATCCAGAGGACTAAATATTTATCCAGAGGACTAAATATTTATCCAGAGGACTAAATATCTATCCAGTGGACTTAATATCTAGCCAGAGGACTAAATATTTATCCAGTGGACTAAATATTTATCCAGTGGACTAAATGATTGCACTGGTGGCAGGCACCTTGGACAAAGTAACACCGACTGTTGCAACGCTCCACAGTTCATCAAGTGACACAAACTAGGACCCTAGGCTTCAACCGACTTCTTTATTGTACCTGGTATGAACTGATAACCTTCAAGAGCATCAAACGGTGTTGATGTTTGATGTTGAAATTGCTGTTGTTGCATTTGTTGTTGGTATTGGAATAATTGACTTTGTGGTTGGGCTTGTGATGGATATTCCAATAGTTTAGCCGATGCAATCCTAGAGTTAGTCATCATGTGCCTGTTATTATTACTACCATCAAAATCATAAATGGTGGGAGGGTTGGAGAAATTATTATGAGCCAAACCAGAATTATTTGTGCTACTAGAACTAGCATTGTAATAACTAGGATGTAGATGAGCACCGTTGTTGTTGTTGATATTGTTAAGGTGGTTAGCAGGAGTGTTGCCGTTGCTGCTGCTGCTGTTATTGTTGTTGTTGTTATGACGAGCTTCAACAGCCGCCCGCAACTCACTGCGCGTGTGTTCAGTGACCTTGCCTGTAAATTGAGATAGCGAGAAAAAGATTATAAAGTGAAGGGGAGAGGAGAAATGAACTACTCGAGTCACCTTCTATCTAACCTAAGGGAAACCAAACTGTGAGCATTCTAGAGACTACTTAAAGACACGTTATTATTCTCAGAATAATGGTATCTTCATACAGTCTAGTTTGAAGTCGGGAAAGATAATCAGAAATGTTGAAAATTTCATTAGAAGTATAGTGCGACTGCTATAAACCGAAGACCTTATAGCTAATTGAGATCAAAATGAAAAAAGAAATTTTGGAGGAGTCGAACAGGAAAGTGGTTTTATGAGTCACCTAACTACCACTAATCGGTGACAATGCTCATAAAATAAGAACAGAGATAAGAGAGGAAAATGAAGAGTTGATAGTAAATGCTATCTATGAGATTATCTAAAAAAAGATACAAGACCTAAGAGTTTAAAAAGATGACCCCAAATATGCTTTTTGGATAATTTTTGAAGTATAATGGTGCTGCATAAAATATTGTGAAGGTGAATTCCTAACTTCCTTACCGTGAGTCGCTCTCTAAATAACTATCTACTCCTCAGCTAGAGAGTTACTCCTTACCACGAGTGACAGAACTACTCCTTACCGTGAGAGTTACACCGAGAGTTATCCATCATGGCGCTGCCGTACATGTTACTATTGTTCTGCGCGCCACTCATGTCGTAGGACGGAAGATTCTCGTCTCCGCCCATGAAGGGAGAGGTTCCTCCCACCACCCCATTGGCCACGCCCCCTCCTCGCACGGCCATGTGCTGCTGCATCATCTGACTCATGGGAGAGTTGGGGCTGCCGCTGCCGGGGGGGATCATTTGGGAGAGCATGGGTTGGTGGTGGCCCATGGGGTGAACACCCATGTGCTGCATGCCGGGATAATGTTGCTGACGAACTACACACACGGGTGAGAGAAATTGTGTGTGTGAGGGGAGAAACAAAATCAAATCTGTGAGTACATTAAGTGGAGATACACATAAATCGGGTGAGGATGATGAGCTACAGTAGAAAAGTGATAGGAAGGGATGTGCCTAGAAAAGGCTGATGCTCTGTCCATCTAGTCCTCTACCTAGTCTAACACTGGAATGATGTCATCTAACAAATTACGTGATTGAACTTTGATGAGAGAGTGAGAAATGAAGAGGATCTTTCATCTGAATTTAATAGTTATAGAGTTCTGAGCATGAACAGGGAATGAGGATATATTTCACGGAAATATTTCAATATGTACACACTCTAGTAGCTACTAAGTGCGGCGGCAGCTGTGCAATGGGAGGGAAACTACGACTGGTAGGGAACCTACACACAGTGTCAAAAGAAACAACCTACTTATACTGATGTAGTCGTGATACATAGATCGTAACATGATATCTACTGTATCTATGATACTGGTATCTGTTATGGTATGTTAAATTCTCACTCCATTCTTTTCAGGATGGTTGGTAAATTGAATCAATTGACACTAAGTGTTAGGTAGTCTAGTGGACTATCAGGTGAACCAAACTGTGCAGGAAAATGAACCATCTCAAACATTGAAATGTTCAACAAAGAAGAAGCATAAAGATTGAGAATAAAGTAACGCATCTCAATATCATCGAAATCATGACTGATAACTCTGCGTGTTCAATTTACAGTCTAATGAAACGAACCTAACTCTTAGAAAGAGACAATAACTAGTGGTAGATGGTGTAGCTAGTAGCAGGTGGTTGTCAGTCTAGTCTGTCTAACTCACTAGGTGCATAATATCCCTAGTACAGAAGATGTTAATCCTTAGAGACGATAAACCATAGGCAGGTCTGACTGGAGCCATACTCGAGTCAGAGGTTAAGAATTTATCAGAAGACTGAGTGCAGTTGAAAGAGAGGTGATGTTGTAGAGTAAGTGACAGAGTGAGTTTAAAAAGCGAGTGTTGAGGCGAGTTCTTCGCCAGACATGAAACACAAATAGACAGAGAGAACTCTTTGAAAACTTATTAGCAGTTGAAATTTTTGTGATTTAGTTTTTGAAATAACTGTTCCATAGCTGATTAGCTTCATAAAATAAATAGTCAATAATATTCACTGAAATTGACCAATTGACGTGAAGTTTTTGCTAATTTTATATTTCATGTCTGGACAATGACCAACGCATCCACAGTTAGGTGTAGTGACCACAATCTCCCAGGTTAACTAACTGAGTGCTAACTGACCTGGTTGCATGTTGGGGTTCTGACCAACACTCCGTCTGTACTGTGGTAGAGGTGCTCCCATGTTACCACCAGTGCTGTACATCATGTTGGGGGAGGCTTGGGGTGGGGGTGTGAAACCATCACCAGACCCTGAGTTCAAAGCTGACCGACCAGGTCCGTAACTGAGCGAAAAAAAAAAAGAGTGAAAATAGTGAATTGATGTATGTGGATAGTTCGAGGTTATCGGTTATATATTTATTTTGATGGATAGTTTTTCTATTGCTTCAGATCAACGGGTTTCTATAGAGCTTACATTCTCTAGTTGTCCGTTAAGAAAATAAATTATACGAGTTTCTCTTGGTACTCACCCCTGTGTGTTCCTCATCATGGCAGCCTGTGGATTGATGTTTGCACTCATGTTAGGCATGGCATTGACGGGGGTGCCGATGCTCCTCATTCCCCCCGCAGCTTGAGGTGGCATGGTGCCCCGGTAGGACCTTTGAACGCCACCAATGTTCATCTGGGGGGAAGAGAAGGGACAGTTAGTAAGGGGCATATATTGGGGGAGGTGGAACCAATGGGGTACACACCCCCAGGGGAAGCTGAGATGTGAGTATAGTTAATATGAAAATATTCCAAATAGATAGTTAACAACATCTAGATCAGTAAAAGTTAACATATAAAGTAATTCAAGTTTCTCTAATCTGCCCAGACAATATAAAGATATAGCTATGCCCTTGGGTGAAATGATAAACAACAACAATCATAGCCTGGGTATGGAGCTGCACAACAACAATCATACCCTGGGTATAGAGCTGTACAACAACAATCATACCCTGGGTATAGAGCTGCATTTAGTCTAACACTTACACTCATCTGCTGCTGATTCAAAGTTCTAACTCCCGTAGCAGAAGACCCCCATTGTTGCTGATTTCCCCCCACTTGTTGGGGGTTGGGGGAGAGTTGAGACATGTTGTAGCCCCCAGGGGACACACCCCCAGCACTAGCAACCCTAGGGTTAGAGCCACCCATGGGACCACTCTGCTGCTGACTGCTGAAACCTACCGAGTAACTGGCAGGACTCTGTTGTCCCATTGGATGACCGGGGGAACCCCCACTGCTAGATACCCCGGGGGTGATGTTTGTGGTGGCATTAGAACCCCCCGCATGTAAGGTGTAGGTCTGGGAGTTGGGGTCATTGGAGTCCCTTTGTAGTGACACGTTAGGTGCCACGGCGCTGTTAATTATCTCGTTGTAGTTACCTTGGTTGTTACCGTAGTTCCCCATACGCTGATTACTAGTATCATTCTGTTGTTGCTGTTGCTGCTGCTGTTGTTGTTGTAATAATTGTTGCTGTCGGTACTTCCTTATCATCTGCGCCTGTTGCTGAGAGTTGGGGCTACTCATCTGCCTCTCTATGCCCACTCTGCCCATAGCACCCGGCATGGCATTGGAGGAGTTGCCGTACATTGGCACTGACTGTTGCCGCATCACGGTGTTGTAGCGGCCGTAGTTGTTGTACTGCTGTGGCGGTACACTCCCGTAGTTGGGTTCCGACTCCATCATGAGTTTCTTCTGGATGTACTGAATGGCCTGGTTCTCGTTCTCGTAGCGGAGGAAGTTATTGGGGGTGGACATGGTGAGGGTGGAGGGTTGCTGCGTCTCATCTTGCGTAGAAGAGTCTGCTTGTTCAATCTGAGGAGTGGGGCATTATATTAGGAAACGAGTAAGAAATGGAGGTGGCCAGAAATTTCGGGCTGGAAAATTCGGTCTCGGAATGAAATTAAGATTAAATTGAAACTCTAAACATAAATTATTATTATTATCTATTGGTGTTTTACAACAACGGCCGCTACAGAGGCGATTCAGTCGTTAATCACTAGCAAATTAAATAATAGTTTAATATATGAATGTCAAATATGGTACATTAATTCAGATTGCATAATGAATTGGTATAATCTGTCAAATTTTGATGTATAGAGGCATAGTAATTCTTTGAATGGGCAATTTTGGAGGGCTTGTCGGGCTATGGAATAGTATGGACAGTCCATTAGGATGTGGTAGACAGTAAGTTGAACGTGACAGGTTTGACACTCTGTGGGAGGGTCATTTGACATCAAGAAGCCATGGGTTAGGGCTGTGTGACCTATTCTAATGCGGCACACAACCCTCTCCCATAGTCTGTCTTCAAAGTGACTGTTTCGAAGGGGTGATATGTCGGTTTGGATTTTTCTGAGTTTATTGTTGTCTTCAGGGATAGCATGCCATTGCGTTCTCCATCTCCGGAGAGATTCTGCTTTAATCAGTGCTTTTATGTCGGATCTTGGTATTAGGATATCTTCTACAAACTGTTCACTAGCGGCAGTTCTTGCAGCGTCGTCTACAGCTTCGTTACCAGGGATACCACAGTGGCTGGGTACCCAGCATAAGTTGATGTTTCCGTTGCAGTTGTGAATTGCTGTATGTATTTTTAGAATGAGTGGGTCTTTGTTGTAGTATTTTTCTATTGCTTGTATTGCTGATTTGGAATCGGTAATAATATTAGTAGTTACTGTATGAGGGCTGTTATCATTACTTATTGCATCAAGTATTGCATATAGTTCTGCAGTGTAGTTGGATGCATTTGATGAAATTCTCTTAGCTGTTATATCATTTTCTACTGAGTAGGAGTATCCAACTCCGTTTTCTATCTTGGATCCATCAGTGTAAATATTGTTATGTTCAGCATGTTCTATTAAATGTTCATCAAAGTGGTTCTTCATTTCAAGGGCAGTGTTTCTTTGCTTTTTGTATTGATACATATCCGAGCAGGTTGATATTTGTTCTCTTGTCCAAGGAGGGATGCTGGTTGTTTCTTCCATTATCAAGTTCTCAACATTCACATTGTATTCCTCTATAAGTCTCTTACACCTCTCTAGGCAGTTCTTGGGAGGGAGGTCTTCATTAATAAGTTGGTGTAGAGGATGGCCAGTATTCACCTTTATTCTAAGAAAATAATTTAACATTTTTGTTTCGACATAGAATTTAAGAGGTTTAATACCAGAGTAGGCGTGAATACTTGAAATGGGAGAGCTCTTAAATGCACCCGTGGCAATTCTAATGGCACAATTTTGTAGAGTCTCTACTTTCTTCATATACGTTTGTGCAGTGGAAGAGAATGCTTCTATTCCATATTCAATTAGGGGTTTGAGAAGCATTATGTATAGTCTCAGGAGAGATATGCAATCTGCTCCCCATTTCTTGTGAGTGAGATGTTTTAGTAGGTCTATTGTTTTGAATGCTTTTGTTCGTAAATTGGTTATGTGCGGCTTCCATGTATTGCTTTTGTCAAATATCACTCCAAGATATCTGACTTCACCTACTGTATTTATAGGGTTGTTGTAGATGCAGAGGTTAGGATTGAATTTAGGACAGTTTCTCTTTCTGCATATGTGAATACTGACAGTTTTAGGGGCGGAGAAGGCAAATCCAGTGGTATCACACCACCTTTCCAAACTAGAGATAGCCACTTGCAGTCTTCTCTCCACCATGCCAGTCACAGCACCGGACGCAAAGATGGTGAAGTCGTCTACATAGAGTGTCCTTTGAACATTATCTGGTATGGCGTCACAAATGTCATTAATGGCAATCATAAAGAGGCTGCAACTAAGCACACTTCCCTGAGGGATGCCTTCTTCAACCAATCTCTCCTCCGAGAAGGAGTTACCAACTCTTACTTTTATGTGTCTGTTTGAGAGGAAATTTTTCAGAAATATTGGTAAGTTTCCTCTCAGTCCGCAATCGTGGATCTTTTTCAATATGCCATATCTCCATGCAGTGTCATAGGCCTTTTTTAGGTCGAAAAACACTGCAAGGAAATGTTGTTTGTTATGGAGGGATTTCTGGATTGCTGTTTCAAGTTGTATAATATTGTCTGTTGTGCTTCTATTTGAGCGAAAGCCGGATTGTAAATTGGAGATGAGGTTATTGTGCTCTAAAAACCAGATTAGACGGACATTGATGATTTTTTCTAGTAATTTGCATAAACAGTTAGTTAATGAAATTGGTCTATAATTCTGTGGGTTGGATTGATCTTTACCAGGTTTTGCTATTGCAACTATTGTGGCAATGCTCCATTTGCTAGGGAAATTTTGAGTCATGAAGATTCTATTGAATGTTTTCAGGATGAGGGTTTTCATGGTGCTGTGACTATGCTTTATCATTGAGTAGGAGATATTGTCAGGTCCTGGTGAGCTTTCTTCTGAAGATTGTAGTGCAGAGTCGAATTCCAGTTGAGTTAGGCTATTGTTGTACTGGTGGGGGATATAGGTGTTGAAATTGAGGTATTGCCGTTCTTTAGTCTCTTTGTATCGTTGAAAATTCTGGGGATAGTTGTTACTATTGGAAATGGTTGCGAAGTGATTCACTAGAATATTAGCTATTTGATGTTGGTCTATTATGTAGTTGCCGTTGTCGTCTTTTAGTACTGGTAGAGGAGAGGGTTTAAATTTGCCACCTATCATTTGTACTTTTTTCCAAATATGGTTGAGGGTTGTGTTCTGATTTATGGAATTTAGGAATTTCTGCCATGACTGTCGTCTTGCTATATTGGAAAAGTATCTTAGTTTTGCTTTTGCTCTGTTGTATGCTATTTTGTTTTCTATATTGTTATTTCTGCGAAGTGCTCTTTCTGATATGTTTCTATTTCTTTTCAGATTAGTGAGCTCATCATTCCACCAAGGTATTGGTGGTTTTCTTGGTTTTCTTGATTTGAAAGGAATTGCCAAATTTGCAGAGTTGATGATTGTTTCGGTTATGTATTCTGTCAGTGAATCTATGTCCTCAAAATCTTCGTTTCTAATTTCAGTTGTAGTGTGCTCTTCAAATATTTTCCAATCTGCTTTTTTAAAGTTGTATCTGAGAGGTCCAGTGTATGGTATACGGTTATTATTATCATTAGGAGTTAGATGGATAGGGTAATGGTCACTTCCATATCGTGAGGCATTAACTGAGTAGTTGAAATGGTCAACACAATCAGAAGAGCATATGGACAGATCAATGGTGGAGTAAGTATCTGTTTGAATATGATAATGAGTTGGGGATTCGTCATTGATGATTGATATTGGCAGGTCTAGAAGCAGTTCTTCGATGATTTTTCCACGTGCATCTGCAGTATCTATTACAGTTCCGCCCCAAACGGGGCTCTTGGCATTGAAGTCTCCCAAGAGGAGGAATGGAGGTTGTAGTTGGTTTATGAGGTTGGTTAAATCTTGCTTGGTACAGGGGATATGGGGTAGGTAGAGGGAACAGATGGTGAATATTTTGCCAATATTCACTTTAGCAGCAACTGCTTGCAAGTTAGTGTTGAGAGTTAGGGGTTGATGAAATATATCATTCTTGATTAGTATTGCTGTTCCTCTTTCGTGGTCGTCGTCTCTGGTAGGAGTTGAAGTAAGTATTTTATATCCTGAAGGTGAATAAATTCTATTTTTAATTAGGGTTTCCTGTAGGCAAACGCAGGATGGATTATATTCATTCAACAAAATCTTCAGGTCTGAAAAATGAGTGTTCAGGGCCTGAATATTCCATTGAATAACATTGATCATTGTGATGATCTATTGTGCTTTTTGTCTGTTGAACTGCTGGAATATCCAACAGTAGGGATTTTTTGCAAGTTTTCTGTTGATTTTCGTGAATTTAGTTTTTTGTTGGCAACATCTCTGTAAGTTGGTGATAGTCTTCTTTTTCTGGGATCATATTTGTTTGAGGACTCGTCACTTAAATCGTCCTCGCTCATATCATATGATACAACATTTGCAGTTTTAACGTTTTTCTTGTTGGCTTCGATGAAGTTGGTGGAGATTTTACTTGTACTGGGAGTATTTTGGGACTGTACTATTGTACTCTTTTTGGGTGTTTTTAGTAGGCTTTGTTCTTTATTTATTTTCTTATTGAATATTTTTGAAGGCGAGGTTTTTCTATCTTGATGAATGGGTTTGGGGATTGAAGAAGGAGCATTCGTCTTTTTTGAAGATTCATTTGAGTGATGTCTGTTTTTTATTTTAGCACAGTTTAGATTGTCTGTGTTGCTTTTTAATTTTGGATTATTGTTTACAGGTTGTTGTACAGTTTTTCTTTGTTGATTATTGTTATTTGCAGGGTCTTGTGACTCTGTTTCTGTGAGTGGTGGATAGAATAGTTCTTCGTATTGTGGGGATGTTTCTAGAAACTTTTCTATTGCATCTGGTTTGGGGAGTTTTTCTTTCATTTGGAGGTTGATTATTTTAGCTTCACATTGGTATCTGGGGCAGGTTTTGCTATTGCTCAGATGCTCTCCTTTGCAATGGAGGCACCGTAAGCTGTATGTGCATTCTTCTTTGGTATGTCCTTTTTTGGAGCAATTGAAACATATTTTGTCATCATTTCTACAATATTTAGATATATGTCCATACTTTAAGCAGTTATAGCACTGCTGGGGCGTATAATTGTATTCATCTACTTTTACTATTAACCAATCAGCAATTCGGATGGTCTTTGGACAGGAAAGAAGGTTGAAAGTAAGGATATATGTATCAGTTTTAATAATTTCACCATTCCTTTTAATTGTCACTCTCCTGATTTCGGCAACATCTTGTGGTTTCAGGTGTTCTTTAATTTCATCTTCTGTGTCATGTTTCAAGCACTTGCATCTTATTACTCCTTTAACTTGGTTGAATCTCTTGTGTTTATATATAATTACTGGTTGATCTGCTATTTTCTTAATTTTTTCAATGTTGATAGATTGTTCCTGGTTTTTGACTTCTATGAACAAACCACTCCTTCCTGACTTCTTCACTTTGACATCTCCAAGTTTGTTTTTAATTTCTCGATCCAGTTTTATGGGGCTTATATCCTCCATAATATTGCATCCAGGAAATTTGACATCGAAAAATTTTGAATAGTAAGGTTCGTTATTTCTAAACAGGCTGTCAAACTCCTGGAGCTTTTTCAGGTCTCTATAAGTTTTACCTTGTCGGTTTTTCCTCTTTCTTCTGACTTGATTCCAATCTTCATTGTTATTTGAATCTTTGTCTAGTTGATTGTTGCCAGTAGCCTTAGGCGGGCCAGCCTGGTCTCCACTGAACCCTTTGCTGCCAGTCGTATTCTCTTGTCCCACAAGTACAGGGCTGGCCTGGTCTCCACCACGCCCTGGTTCAGTAGCAGAGTCACGAACAGCTCCCACCTGAACAATGGGGGGCTGACCGGGCGCGACACTCTCACTGCATTCTGCAGTGAGAGTTCCGTTAACGCCGTTAGCGTTTATTTCATTATTAGACTTTTCCATATTTTCTATTTATGCCCTATAGATAGGGGGGTTTGTTAATGGGGTCTCCTTCCCCAGCTATTCCCTTCATAGCTGAGCAGTATCAGTTGTCAGTTTTTCATCCAAGGGTCCGTCCATACCATCTCTCAGTCTGGAGCCTCAGGCAGAGCCAACCTAGCATGATTGGATCTACCTGAGGGTCGAGACCCCCAGCTAGTATAGCCTCTGCCATCATTGGCCCACTCAAGCCCCCTCACCACGGCAAGGTGGATGGCTCGAGGGGGCTAAACATAAATGACCGTTATGTAGTTTGTTGTATCCTCTAGTTTGTTGTACTGCACACTTCATGATTTTACAATGACCTGGCAGGGGGTTGCCGATACATCAATTCATACCTCAGACCGAAAATTCCGAGACCGGATTTTTCTAAACCCGAAATTTGTCCTATAAATAGCTATTAGTTGTATAGTTAAGTTAGTGCTTATAGTTGGCTCACCTCTAGGACACTCTGTATAGCAAGTTCCTTTAGCAGCAGCTCACTGTTGCCTGTACTGGATATGGGGGCATCAGCCTCTGTCTCATTGCCATGCTCTAGCTGCATCTTCTGCTGCTGCATCATCACGCCCCTGATGGAGGGCAGGGTGGTGCCGTCAGCTGACAGGTTACCCAGGGGGTTAATACCCCCCATGGACACTGAGAAGCGCGGTAAGGTGATAGGGGTGGAGGAGATGCCAGAGGAGCTGGCGGTGATGCTATCAGAGGAAGAGGAGTAGCTGGAGGAGTTGTTGGTGTATTGAGGGGGCAAGGAGGGGGAGGAGGTGTTAGAGGAGGTGCCTTTGACTGCCTCAGGGAGGTTGCCCCCAGGACTCTGCCTCCCTATCTGCATGTGCTGCTGCATCATCTGTTGGTTGTTCATCTTGCGACTTTGTTGGTTGTTCATTGGATTGTTGTTGGTGTTATTGTTTGTGTTGTTGGGTCGCCCTGAAAAAAAAAACAAGTTAATATAGAAACATTTCCCTACTACTTTAGTGCACTGAATCACTGTAGACATTTCCCTACTACTTTAGTGCACTGAATCACTGTAGACATTTCCCTACTACTTTAGTGCACTGAATCACTGTAGAGACATTCCTCTACTACTTTAGTGCACTGAATCACTGCAGACATTTCTCTACTACTTTAGTGCAGTGAATCACTGCAGAGACATTTCCCTACTACTTTAGTGCAGTGAATCACTGTAGAGACATTTCCCTACTACTTTAGTGCACTGAATCACTGTAGAGACATTCCTCTACTACTTTAGTGCACTGAATCACTGTAGAGACATTTCCCTACTACTTTAGTGCACTGAATCACTACAGAGACATTTCTCTACTACTTTAGTGCACTGAATCTTAGCCAAGGTATATTAACTTACAAGGTTTGCTTCGCATTGATACGAGTTTTAGACTCTTCTGCGCAGAAACAAATACACACACATACGAACACACTGATGTGACCCTGCACTATTAGAATACACACTATATATACTATACTGCACATCAAATACTTATTTCATGGCATCCGTACACTGCACAAACAACCATTGCAGTATCCTAATATACAAAAACTAATTAACCCGTTGTATAGTAGCTACATAGAGTAGCTATGTAATCTTATATTGCAGGGTCACAGAAGTGCGTTCGCGTGTGCGTCTTTCACAACAAAACTGTAATTCATCTCGATATGAAACTGCGCAATACTCTCCCTTGTAGTTAATACACCTTGCACACAGCAAGGTCACTCACCTTTGTTCTCACTGAGCAGTTTGTTAAGGATAAGGTCGTTATTAGGTTCAGTCTGCCAAGGACCAGGCTGTTTCAGTTTCGCTATCAAATCATGAGGTTGGGGAAGTTTCTCTTGTGGCAAAGCATTCGGTTTCATCACAGGAACTTGAACAGGAGTGGGCAGAGTCTGAGAGAAATTAGAGAGACATTTCAGAGACAAAAATATATCAACCGATAGGGGTTCACTTTTACAAATGAAGTTATTATGATGAAGTTATCTGAATAAAAGAAAGGACTTTTATAGTGACAATGAATAACATTGTAGCTAGTTCCTATGCTCATGACTGTAGGAAAGCTACTCACGTTGTTAGACTGGTCCGTGGAGAGCAGTGAGCGCAGCATCTGGTTGTCGTTGTACTGGTGTTGTTGTTGGAGAGACTGGTTGGTGCCCACCATTTGGGGGGTGGGGGGACGACCACCTAGGGGAGTGGGGGGACCACCACGAGGAGTAGAGGGACCCCCATGGGGTGTGGTGGGTCTGCCCAGGGACTGGGGGGTGATAGGTCTGCCGTGGGGTGTGGAGGGGTGAGAGTGGGGGGACATTGCAGAGCCAGGGGAAGTAGTGACCAGACTCTCAAAAGCCCCCACCCCCTGCTTGTTGGGATTGCCGTCATGGCCATCCTCGTTTGGTCTCTTTATTCCTGAGAAAATAACAAAAATAATAACATTTTAATACACTGTATACCTACATAGAAAATACTGGAAGAATTTTGAGCTACACAACAAAAATCATACCCTAGGTAGCTAGGGTCACACAGCTGAGTTGCGGCTCTTTAATTTACAATTGCTGCCTTCTCATGAAAGTCTCTAAAGCCTCTTGAACCTAATTTATATTGAAATGTTGCATATGAAGAAAAGAGAGCACTGCTTGTTACAGTCTTTCATGTGTGTTTAATTTTGAAGCTATTAATCGGTTACAGTTGGGCTCTATGCCGCAATTTAGCTGCTTCACCCCATAGAGCTGTAGTCCTTTACTACTCCCTTACCTCTCTGTTCTCTCTCTGCTCTACTGGGTGACCTGCCCATGTGTCCCTTAGGTGCCCCTGACTGAGCAGCCGTAGCAGTGCCCATTGTACCGAAGTGACTAACTTCACCTGACTTAAACTCACCTGGCAAAGAGAGGCACAATTAGAAAAACTAGTTAATGATATAGCAATTACTACCATCACTAGTTCAGAACTAGTGAAGCAGTAGCTAATGTTACTGCATGTAGCTACTCACTCTTGACGTGCTCCCTGTGCTTATCAGCGGATATGATTCCCTCCAGTTGGTCGAGGAGAGACGGAGAGGAGCACTCCCTCTTGATGGAGGAGGTGTCCAGAGACCGACTGAACTCCTCCTTGATGGAACTCTCAGTCAACTGAAACAAAGACGGAAATTAGTAAGAGAGCTTTAGTTGGCACTGCACACTCTTGAGCAACTCCGCACAGGCTTTACCTTGACGGCGTGCAGACTTGACTCCAGTTGGTTGTTTTTGTTGTTGTTAGCGATGGTTGTGTTGTTGTTGATAGTTGGGGTGGAGGAAGAATTGGAAGAAGAGGCGCTTATCATTCCTAGGATTTCGTTAGCTGAAGAAGAAGAAAATAAATGATTGCCAAGTTGCCAGGTTTAAAGTTTACAATTCAATTTATGCCAAAGTTTTTTTTAAATTCAACTGTTTACTCCAAGCGATTCAAATTAGTATGGAGCCCTCTGTTGATTTATTGATAGAGTGTGCGTACCTTGATGAACTGTCTCACTGGTTTCGTTCTCAATGATAGTGTGTGTGGCCATGATAAAGTCATCTAACGGTGACTCAGACAGTTGTTTCTTCACCCTGAAGTACCTGCTCTTGGTCTGTATGCGCACCACACTCTCCACCTTCTCTCCAGAGGTGATCTGAAACAAGAGGCATTGGTGATGAGAAACACGACTAAAATGAGAAGTTCTCAAAGTCTGGGTTGAACCTGGCTCTAAGAAAAAACTCTCTCAAAACTTTCTATAATGATTTTATTAAAGTTTGTGGAGGAAAAAAGGTAGGGGGAGGGAACAATCATGAAATGCGCGGTACAACAAACTAGCGGGTACAACAAGCTAAATAATGGCTATTTATGTGGGGTTTCAAAATAACCATAATTTCATTCAGAGACCAGATTTTCCTGATCAAAATTTGTGGGTGCCGTTGAACCCTCACCTGGAATCTGTAGATGGGTGAGAGGGCGTGACCCTCTGCTATCGCCTCCTGGAAGTGCTTCTTGACAATGCCTACCTCACTGGGGTGCACAAAACTAAGGAAATCTTTGGCTACGATGTCTTGGTTACGCAGACTTTTGGAGTACTTCGGGAGAAGACCTGATGGAGGGGAGCAAATGAGTGGACAGAATAACTTTATTGCTGAATTGAAACAGTGTTATTCAAATAGAGCTATTAAAGGTGCTGTTCACTCACCAGTAAAGTCTATGTGTGTGATGTGCAGCTGGCTGTTTAGTTTAGTGGAGAACTGTTCGACTGGTGAGCCGAAAGTGTGAGCCGCAGCCTCGAGTCTGCTGGCAATGCAGAAAATGCGGCTGGAGGAGTTGCTAGAGTCGTTACCGCACTGAAAATCTTTCAGAACTACTGGAACGATCTAGAGAGAAAAAAAGAGTAATTGTTAGGTATTCAAAAATGATGTTACCAAATTGTTTAGTATAGTGGAAATATTTTTGTAGCTACCTAACTTGAGATTTGGAAATGCTTTTAATCTTTGATACTCTGATATATTGATGCAACTAATTCTATTCTTTAACTGATAGTTGCATTATCAAAATTAAAAAATTATAGGTAACAATAAGTCATATTACTGACGTTACAATGAAAACAATACAAGGAATTTGAATATTTTAATCTGACAATTAAATTTTTTTTTTAAATGAAAATTTGATAAATTAAAATCCGCTGATTCTAACAGCAAAAGTTTGATTTGTAGCTACCATTAATGTCACTTTGACATCAGAGTTGCAAGTAGAAGTAGGTATGGCAGTTGCAATAATGGTACAATAAGGTAAATAGTGACCATGAGTCCTAACCTGCATCAACTCATATCTCGATGTCTTGCCACTTTTCAGTTGCTGGTTGCTGCTGTCTGTGTTCAGCAGGAAGCGGCAGGTGAAGCGCCTGGAGTGCTGGGCACGAGCAGACTCTTTGGAGGAGTCGCAGTTCCAGCCTGAGGAGAGAGAGGAGCCGTTAGAGGAGAGAGAGGAGGAGGGATTTATTAATTTATGAGTTTAATGTCTGATTCAGCGATCTCGTTGACTATATCGCTGACGTCAAAAGGAAATTAAGTACAAGGGACTGGAAGATGCAGTCAGAAAGAAAAGTGGCTTCATGAACGCGAGTCTACCTAACACAAAATCTAAGACCTCGTAGTTGAAGAGCATAACCCTAGCGCTATCCTCTAAAACTGCAAGTAGCGTTTAAAAAAGGATAAACATGTTAAAAATGTAAAAGACTATCACTAACCCAAATTACAACAGTTCAGGGCTCATTCACCACAGACAGTATAGAACCCCTGAGGGGTGGGTTCACACTCACCACTGATGAAGGAGCTGGTGAATCGACTGTGGTCCCCCACGTGGATGAAGTTGTAGACTACTTTGCCTAGCAGGTCCTCCTTCTTGAAGTTGAGGAAGTTAGAGACGTTGTCACTGATGTACTCGACTTTGCCCTCAGAGTTTACTAGGAACAAGAAGGCATCCAAAGCCTGGGGAAAGGGGGTAATTGTATTATATAATAATGGAGAAAGGGGGTAATTGTATTATATAATAATGGAGAAAGGGGGTAATTTTATTATATAATAATGGAGAAAGGGGGTAATTGTATTATATAATAATGGAGAAAGGGGGTAATTGTATTATATAATAATGGAGAAAGGGGGTTATTGTATATTATGTAATAATGGGGAAAGGGATAACACTAGTGTGGTAGGAATAACACTAGTGTGGTAGGAATAAAACTAGTGTGGTAGGAATAACACTAGTGTGGTAGGAATAACACTAGTGCGGTAGGAATAACACTAGTGCGGTAGGAATAACACTAGTGTGGTAGGAATAACACTAGTGTGGTAGGAATAACACTAGTGTGGTAGGAATAACACTAGTCTGGTAGGAATAACACTAGTAAGGTAGGTATAACACTAGTGCGGTAGGAATAACACTAGTAACTACTCTTAAATAACTTTGACTAGTTACTTGTAAGGTGGGATTATTTAACAGGTTTGTGGCTTTGATGTCTGCCATTAGTTGAATAGTAATAGTTAGTTAATAAGATTTATGTAAATACTTTGCATATTTCATTAAAATAGGTAATAGTAGTAATGGTATTTATTTAGAATGTGATGTCCAGCAGAGAGAAGTACCAAGTGTTACATTTTCAACTCTAAGTTACGTAGTATTTATAATTACACAACAAGACATTTAATAGCTGCCTAATGAGATATGGCGACACTAGGCAACTGCATATAGCGACACTAGGCAACCGCACAGGTGCAATGGTGGGGCTCGGGAGTGTGCGGTACAGCGCCTGAGAGCAGTCAAACGCTTACGGCAGCCGATCTACGGGGAAACTAGGTTGCCACGCTCACGCTACTCTACGATAACATATATGAAGTGTAATGTTATGCAGTGGGGATATGAAGAGGCTGTAAATGAAGTAGAAGATTTTTTTCACTTAACTACTGACTGCAAGTTTGGCAACAATCACTCTACACTTGACTGACAGAACGTACACACAAACACACACCTCAAGACACACACACGTTAGCTGAGATGCGCCTCACGGTGCACATGCGACCCAACACGAACACGTACACGAGAGCAACACTCAACTGTATAATGAGAGGGAAGAGCAACTGTAGAAAGATACAGAGAGTACAGTTACGGATGTTACAGTCTCTGTACACTCTAGTCCTGAGAAGGTGAGTGTAGTTACTCAGTCTGATATTACAGTCTCTGTACACTCTAGTCCTGAGAAGGTGAGTGTAGTTACTCAGTCTGATATTACAGTCTCTGTACACTCTAGTCCTGAGAAGGTGAGTGTAGTTACTCAGTCTGATATTACAGTCTCTGTACACTCTAGTCCTGAGAAGGTGAGTGTAGTTACTCAGTCTGATATTACAGTCTCTGTACACTAGTCCTGAGAAGGTGAGTGTAGTTACTCAGTCTGATATTACAGTCTCTGTAAACTAGTCCTGAGAAGGTGAGTGTAGTTACTCAGTCTGATATTACAGTCTCTGTAAACTAGTCCTGAGAAGGTGAGTGTAGTTACTCAGTCTGATGTTACAGTCTCTGTACACTCTAGTCCTGAGAAGGTGAGTGTAGTTACTCAGTCTGATATTACAGTCTCTGTACACTCTAGTCCTGAGAAGGTGAGTGTAGTTACTCAGTCTGATATTACAGTCTCTGTACACTCTAGTCCTGAGAAGGTGAGTGTAGTTACTCAGTCTGGTATTACAGTCTCTGTACACTCTCGTCCTGAGAAGGTGAGTGTAGTTACTCAGTCTGATATTACAGTCTCTGTACACTCTAGTCCTGAGAAGGTGAGTGTAGTTACTCAGTCTGATATTACAGTCTCTGTACACTCTCGTCCTGAGAAGGTGAGTGTAGTTACTCAGTCTGATATTACAGTCTCTGTACACTCTAGTCCTGAGAAGGTGAGTGTAGTTACTCAGTCTGATATTACAGTCTCTGTACACTCTAGTCCTGAGAAGGTGAGTGTAGTTACTCAGTCTGATGTTACAGTCTCTGTACACTCTAGTCCTGAGAAGGTGAGTGTAGTTACTCAGTCTGATGTTAGTCTCTGTACACTCTAGTCCTGAGAAGGTGAGTGTAGTTACTCAGTCTGATGTTACAGTCTCTGTACACTCTAGTCCTGAGAAGGTGAGTGTAGTTACTCAGTCTGATGTTACAGTCTCTGTACACTCTAGTCCTGAGAAGGTGAGTGTAGTTACTCAGTCTGATATTACAGTCTCTGTACACTCTAGTCCTGAGAAGGTGAGTGTAGTTACTCAGTCTGATGTTACAGTCTCTGTACACTCTAGTCCTGAGAAGGTGAGTGTAGTTACTCAGTCTGATGTTACAGTCTCTGTACACTCTAGTCCTGAGAAGGTGAGTGTAGTTACTCAGTCTGATATTACAGTCTCTGTACACTCTAGTCCTGAGAAGGTGAGTGTAGTTACTCAGTCTGATGTTACAGTCTCTGTACACTCTAGTCCTGAGAAGGTGAGTGTAGTTACTCAGTCTGATGTTACAGTCTCTGTACACTCTAGTCCTGAGAAGGTGAGTGTAGTTACTCAGTCTGATGTTACAGTCTCTGTACACTCTAGTCCTGAGAAGGTGAGTGTAGTTACTCAGTCTGATATTACAGTCTCTGTACACTCTAGTCCTGAGAAGGTGAGTGTAGTTACTCAGTCTGATGTTACAGTCTCTGTACACTCTAGTCCTGAGAAGGTGAGTACAGTTACTGGTGTTTTATTCTCCTAGGGAACAATACATACATTCGAAAAAATATTCGATAGCGCAAATCTTGCAGGAGGAACTTCAAGGTTAAAATGTGGAGAATGTTAACAACAGCTGCCCAGAGCGTGTGAGGAGAGTGTGAGAGGAGAGTGTGAGAGGAGAGTGTGAGAGGAGAGTGTGAGAGGAGAGTGTGAGAGGAGAGTGTGAGAGGAGAGTGTGAGAGAAGAGTGTGAGAGAAGAGTGTGAGAGAAGAGTGTGAGAGAAGAGTGTGAGAGAAGAGTGTGAGAGGAGAGTGTGAGAGGAGAGTGTGAGAGGAGAGTGTGAGAGGAGAGTGTGAGATGAGAGTGTGAGAGGAGAGTGTGAGAGGTAAATGTGCGTGTGGACCGTGTGCACGGAAAGAGTGTGATGAGCGAGTGCGTGTTGCGCGTGTTACCTCACGCTAAGTACGTTAGCGCTTCACACCGCAATGACTGTATAGTTGCCGTGACAGTTCCACTACACCTCAATCTTTCTATTACTAAATAACTAATAAAAAGAACTTGTGATGGAGCAAAGGGACAGAATAGTCTAACATTTGCAATTGTCTAGTGTGATTTCTGTCAGTTCATACATGGGCAAGTTACGAATTATTGGTCAGTGCAACATCTTCGTTCATAAGAAAGACTAGTTATATAATAATATTAATTTTATTATTAATGGTATCCATGATACTTGCATATTTAACATTTATTTAAATAGGTATCCATTATATCTGCAGTCTTATCATGGATACCAATTTAAATTAAATGATATAGTTTTTATTATGACCGAAGTTGTGGCACTGACCGATAATTCGTAACTTACCCCATATGTTTTAACGTCATCTGACGCAGCAGACATAGAGGTTACGTAGCTACGCGGTACATCGCTACAGTCATCGCTACGGTACACACACTGTGACATTTATACACACTGTGATAACGTGGTGGTAAGGGGTAAGTTACTAGTCATCAGACAGGTACACATTACCGATCGTTAAAGAAATAACTATAATTTAACATTGTAACTTGTTATTACAATTTTGGTGTACTTTTTCCTCATACGGTGCAGTAAGTGGACCTGTCCAATAATTTGTAACTAACCCCCACCTCCAAACAATATAATAATAATTAGGTGAGATATCTACACCACTATTTCATCTTCGTGTTATTGTCTAAATGCTCAATGTGACGCATTTAGGGAAATGAGATGCAAAGAACTACGGCTCTACTGCCCTGTTACTGCCCTAACGACACTCTACTGCCCTGTTTCTGCCCCGTGTCTCACCTCCAAGAGCAGGGGTCCCACCAAAGTGTCGCTGAGGAGACTGTAAGGGGCGGAGCTAGAGACTTCCTCCTGTTGAACAGCTGAGCTAACGTCTGCAGCGTTGATGCGTAACTGTTTGATCTGAAACAACGGGAGAGAGAGGTTAAACGGGAGAGAAGAACAGGTTAAACGGGAGAGAAGAACAGGTTAAACGGGAGAGAGAGGTTAAACAGGAGAGAAGAACAGGTTAAACGGGAGAGAAGAACAGGTTAAACGGGAGAGAAGAACAGGTTAAACGGGAGAGAAGAACAGGTGAAACGGGGGAGAGAAGAACAGGTGAAACGGGGGAGAGAAGAACAGGTGAAACGGGGGAGAGAAGAACAGGTGAAACGGGGGAGAGAAGAACAGGTGAAACGGGGGAGAGAAGAACAGGTTAAACGGGGGAGAGAAGAACAGGTTAAACGGGGGAGAGAAGAACAGGTTAAACGGGGGAGAGAAGAACAGGTTAAACGGGGGAGAGAAGAACAGGTTAAACGGGGGAGAGAAGAACAGGTTAAACGGGGGAGAGAAGAACAGGTTAAACGGGGGGGGAGAGAAGAACAGGTTAAACGGGGGGGGAGAGAAGAACAGGTTAAACGGGGGGGGGAGAGAAGAACAGGTTAAACGGGGGGGGAGAGAAGAACAGGTTACACGGGGGGGGAGAGAAGAACAGGTTACACGGGGGGGGAGAGAAGAACAGGTTAAACGGGGGGGGAGAGAAGAACAGGTTAAACGGGGGGGGAGAGAAGAACAGGTTACACGGGGGGGAGAGAAGAACAGGTTAAACGGGGGGGGGGGGAAGAACAGGTTAAACGGGGGGGGGGAAGAACAGGTTAAACGGGGGGGGGGAAGAACAGGTTAAACGGGGGGGGGGGAAGAACAGGTTAAACGGGAGAGAAGAACAGGTTAAACGGGAGAGAAGAACAGGTTAAACGGGAGAGAAGAACAGGTTAAACGGGAGAGAAGAACAGGTTAAACGGGAGAGAAGAACAGGTTAAACGGGAGAGAAGAACAGGTTAAACGGGAGAGAAGAACAGGTTAAACGGGAGAGAAGAACAGGTTAAACGGGAGAGAAGAACAGGTTAAACGGGAGAGAAGAACAGGTTAAACGGGAGAGAAGAACAGGTGAAACGGGAGAGAAGAACAGGTGAAACGGGAGAGAAGAACAGGTGAAACGGGAGAGAAGAACAGGTGAAACGGGAGAGAAGAACAGGTGAAACGGGAGAGAAGAACAGGTGAAACGGGAGAGAAGAACAGGTTAAACGGGAGAGAAGAACAGGTTAAACGGGAGAGAAGAACAGGTTAAACGGGAGAGAAGAACAGGTTAAACGGGAGAGAAGAACAGGTTAAACGGGAGAGAAGAACAGGTTAAACGGGAGAGAAGAACAGGTTAAACGGGAGAGAAGAACAGGTTAAACGGGAGAGAAGAACAGGTTAAACGGGGGAGAAGAACAGGTTAAACGGGAGAGAAGAACAGGTTAAACGGGAGAGAAGAACAGGTTAAACGGGAGAGAAGAACAGGTTAAACGGGAGAGAAGAACAGGTGAAACGGGGGAGAGGAACAGGTGAAACGGGAGAGAAGAACAGGTTAAACGGGAGAGAAGAACAGGTTAAACGGGAGAGAAGAACAGGTTAAACGGGAGAGAAGAACAGGTTAAACGGGAGAGAAGAACAGGTTAAACGGGAGAGAAGAACAGGTTAAACGGAAGAGAAGGACAGGTGAAACGGGAGAGAAGAACAGGTGAAACGGGAGAGAAGAACAGGTTAAACGGGAGAGAAGAACAGGTTAAACGGGAGAGAAGAACAGGTTAAACGGGAGAGAAGAACAGGTGAAACGGGAGAGAAGAACAGGTGAAACGGGAGAGAATAACAGGTTAAACGAGAGAGAAGGACAGGATGATATCCCTTTTATTTTACGAATATTCGTCGATGATATAATCATGTGATGGCTAGGCTAATCCACTTAACAAGACGTAATTTCTTAAATAAGATAAATAAAGGAATTAATAGGTAATATGCTAAAATAGAGTAAATAGAGAGAACATCAAAACAACGGTAGAGAGAACATGTCAACAACGAGAAAGAGAACATGTCAACAACGAGAAAGAGAACATGTCAACAACGAGAAAGAGAACATGTGAACAACGGGAAAGAGAACATGTGAACAAGGGGAAAGAGAACATGTGAACAACGGGAAAGAGAACATGTGAACAATGAGAAAGAGAACATGTCAACAACGGGAAAGAGAACATGTCAACAACGGGAAAGAGAACATGTGAACAATGAGAAAGAGAACATGTCATCAATGAGAAAGAGAACATGTCAACAATGAGAAAGAGAACATGTCAACAATGAGAAAGAGAACATGTCAACAATGAGAAAGAGAACATGTCAACAACGAGAAAGAGAACATGTGACCAACGAGAAAGAGAACATGTCAACAACGAGAAAGAGAACATGTCAACAACGAGAAAGAGAACATGTCAACAACGAGAAAGAGAACATGTGACCAACGAGAAAGAGAACATGTTGACAGCGGGAAAGAGAACATGTTGACAGCGGGAAAGAGAACATGTTGACAGCGGGAAAGAAAACATGTTGACAGCAGGAAAGAAAACATGTTGACAATGAGAAAGAGAACATGTTGACAATGAGAAAGAGAACATGTTGACAACGAGAAAGAGAACATGTTGACAACGAGAAAGAGAACATGTTGACAACGAGAAAGAGAACATGTTGACAACGAGAGAGAACATGTTGACAACGAGAGAGAACATGTCAACAACGGGAAAGAGAACATGTTGACAACGGGAAAGAGAACATGTTGACAACGGGAAAGAGAACATGTTGACAACGGGAAAGAGAACATGTTGACAACGGGAAAGAGAACATGTCAACAACGAGAAGGAGAACATGTCAACAACGAGAAAGAGAACATGTTGACAACGAGAGAGAACATGTCAACAACGGGAAAGAGAACATGTTGACAACGAGAAAGAGAACATGTTGACAACGGGAAAGAGAACATGTTGACAACGGGAAAGAGAACACGTTGACAACGGGAAAGAAAACATGTTGACAGCAGGAAAGAGAACATGTTGACAATGAGAAAGAGAACATGTTGACAACGGGAAAGAGAACATGTTGACAACGGGAAAGAGAACATGTTGACAACGAGAAAGAGAACATGTTGACAACGAGAAAGAGAACATGTTGACAACGAGAGAGAACATGTTGACAACGAGAGAGAACATGTTGACAACGAGAAAGAGAACATGTTGACAACGGGAAAGAGAACATGTTGACAACGGGAAAGAGAACATGTTGACAACGGGAAAGAGAACATGTTGACAGCGGGAAAGAGAACATGTTGACAGCGGGAAAGAGAACATGTTGACAGCGGGAAAGAGAACATGTTGACAGCAGGAAAGAGAACATGTTGACAACGGGAAAGAGAACATGTTGACAACGAGAAAGAGAACATGTTGACAACGAGAGAGAACATGTTGACAACGAGAGAGAACATGTTGACAACGAGAAAGAGAACATGTTGACAACGGGAAAGAGAACATGTTGACAACGGGAAAGAGAACATGTTGACAACGGGAAAGAGAACATGTTGACAGCGGGAAAGAGAACATGTTGACAGCGGGAAAGAGAACATGTTGACAGCGGGAAAGAGAACATGTTGACAGCAGGAAAGAGAACATGTTGACAACGAGAAAGAGAACATGTTGACAACGAGAAAGAGAACATGTTGACAACGAGAGAGAACATGTCAACAACGGGAAAGAGAACATGTTGACAACGAGAAAGAGAACATGTTGACAACGGGAAAGAGAACATGTTGACAACGGGAAAGAGAACATGTTGACAACGGGAAAGAGAACATGTTGACAACGGGAAAGAGAACATGTCAACAACGGGAAAAAGAACATGTCAACAACGGGAAAGAGAACATGTCAACAACGGGAAAAAGAACATGTCAACAACGGGAAAGAGAACATGTCAACAACGGGAAAGAGAACATGTCAACAACGGGAAAGAGAACATGTCAACAACGGGAAAGAGAACATGTTGACAACGGGAAAGAGAACATGTTGACAACGGGAAAGAGAACATGTTGACAACGGGAAAGAGAACATGTTGACAACGGGAAAGAGAACATGTCAACAACGGGAAAGAGAATATGTTGACAACGGGAAAGAGAATATGTTGACAACGGGAAAGAGAATATGTTGACAACGGGAAAGAGAATATGTTGACAACGGGAAAGAGAATATGTTGACAACGAGAAAGAGAACATGTTGACAACGAGAAAGAGAACATGTTGACAACGAGAAAGAGAACATGTTGACAACGAGAGAGAACATGTCAACAACGGGAAAGAGAACATGTCAACAACGGGAAAGAGAACATGTTTACAACGGAAGAGAACATGTTGAAATCGAGTGAAGTAGATGTCAAATTAAACATCAAGGGCTGATTTTCCTCGTTTAGATATGGCAGTTCCAGACTAAAATCATGGATAATTTATAAAGCTTAGTATTCCCTTTCTAGCAACAGAATGATGTTAACCCTTACACTGAAGTACAGTCTAGTATCTAAAGTCATTACCAGGGTTGTGACAATATGCTTTGAAAATCATAGATAATGAGAATACCAGACGAAATGAAATGGTACCGCTGGTGTAGAACCATTCAATACTCTTTAACGTCCAGTCTATAATACTTTCAGGGTCCATGCCTTATGAAGCACATTGTCACAACCCCAGTAGTGTTTCTAGATGATGTGTAGTGTGTACATGTACAGGGTGAAACCACAGGCAATAAAATGTTCCAAAGCAGTTGGTAGAGATGACAGTGATTGCGGTTTGAATCTCCATGGAAGTATGTCCCACTATACCACTCCACTGTCTCAGGCATACCATTTACAGACAGACATGGGAAATGATAAAACTTATACATTAATAATTCATTGTACCGAAAAATAGATAAAGATAATCTCTGATGAACATTTGTATCAAGCGTTTAGATACAGATGTAGAATCAATATTTTTGCAAAATTATTTTTTTCGAAATTATCGGTCAGTACTACATCTTCGGTCATATAAGAATAAACGATATAGGAATGAATATTAGATAGCACTGTGTAATAATAACAATTTTTATATTGTTTTTTTCTTACATGTCCGAAGATGTAGAACTGACCGATAATTCGTAACTTACACTACTCACAGTGATACAAGGCGCTAGGAAATGTAGAGTGTATTCGACAGAGAAGTCAGTGGCTGATGGCTATAGCTGATAGTAGTGAGGTAGTTAGTGACTACCACTGATTCACTTCTCAAATCACTGACATCACAAAGCACTAAACACAACAAAGTAACACCACACTGTCCTAACACTAGGTAATTAACACTAGCACCAACTAGAGAACGATTAAAGACTTTCTATGTAGTTAACGCACCTAGAGCAGCATGTGATGCTCTGACATGATAGCGTGACAGACAACTAGTGAATGAGAGAGAGACAGAGTAGGTAGGCCTACGGGAGAAACCTGTAATGTAGACCTACACTGGAGTAGACCTACACTGTGTAGGTCTGCAGTGGTATAGGACTACACCAGTAGAGGCCTAGAGAAGGCGGAACAGCACAGTGATTGATACTAACGGACACTGTCAACAGTAAGATGTTATCAACAGATGGAAACAGGGCATAGTCTCCATACTGTTGTATTGAGAAAATAGAAAACGGGAAATTGCCACAATGTATCGGTATCTAGGATACTCTATTAGAAAACGGGAAATACACCTCCCTTCTCCGTATCTAGGATACTCATTCAATGAAATAGTATAGCTTATACGTTGTAAAATAATCACATCTGAATCGAATAAGCTCATGAAAGTAGAAAAGCTACACCGAGACTAAAATCACCAGCCACGCAATGTCATGACGTGGTTATAGATGCATGGAGAGGAAAATGGAGAGGTGGTAGTAAATGAAGCCTACCTACCTAACCGTCAATAGTAGAGCTCTAGTACTGCACTAAATTCATAAAATGAAAATTAATATATAGAAGCTATGGAAGATGATTAACAAGATAATATTTAGATAGTAATATAATACAATGTATTCATATCAGATTGGAGTGATAAAAAAGATCATTGGTTTGATATCGGAGAACTTAGTTCCGAGCCATCAGGCAGTTCCTGATTCTAGATCACATGAGATAAAGTGAAGAACACTTGATGTTAAACTTTTATTCAATTGGTATCCATGGTACCTGCAGGTATCATGGTTACCAACATGTATCAAGGATACCAAATTACCAACATGTATCATGGATACCAATTAAAATAACGAGTTAAAAAATCAATATTACATTCTTTTTCTTCTATGACCGAAAATATGGAAAGATTGAGAAGGGAGTCTTTTCCCCAGTGCCTACCTTTTTGACCGTGTGATAGAGTATAGCGCACTTATCCGGTTTGACCGATAATGCGGTCATGTCCGGTGACACCAGACTGTTTTGGAGAATGTCCGCTAGCTCTTCAATGTAGTGGTTCTCCTGCTCCCTGCGCCTCTTCTCATTCAGACACTTGCTCCTGGTGAGAGAGAAACAGTAGAGTGAGAGAGAGACAGTAGAGTGAGAGAGAAACAGTAGAGTGAGAGAGAAACAGTAGAGTGAGAGAACAATAGAGTGAGAAAAACAGTAGTGAGAAAAACAATTGCTACAGTTAGAAAACGTCTGCTTCGGAACCAAAGGCCATATCGCTGACGTCAAAAGGAAATTAAATACAAAGGACTGGAAGAAGCAGTCAGAAAGGAAAATGGCTCCATGAAGAAGGTCATCAATCATCGTCAGTGACAATGCTCATGGATGCAGAAAAGCTACTCCACGAATGCAGTCACTTACCAAGGAATGTGACGAAAAGGGACACAAGCACCTGTGGCTGCACTAACAGATAGAAGAGGAAAATGAAGAGAAGCCTACGAGCCTACCTACCACAAAATTTAAGACCTCGTAGTTGAAGAGCATAACCCTAGCGCTATCCTCTAAAACTGCAAGTAGCGTTAAAAAAATGATAAACATGAGAAAGACAATCCATTATCCAAATTACAACAGTTCGGGCCCCATTCTCTTCCATTCACCACAGACAGCTTCAGGATAGAGCCCATGGGGTTTGACATATTTCCTGCTAATATCATCACTACATTTCTCCCTAGCACTAAGGTGATGCTAGTACTATTTAGCAGGCTCTACTCACAGCTGAAAGTCCTGGAGGCTTCTGACAGAGTCTGGAGAGGGGGGAGGGGAGGAAGGGGGAGGAGAGGACTTTCTGCGCCTCTTTATCGAGTGAGAGGTGGCTAGAGGAGCTAAGGAGGAGTAGTTCATCTTATCCCATAACCTCTCTTCCTCTGAGCTTTCCAGAAAATACCTGAGAGGAGAAAAAGAAAAGGAGTTATGTAGTACGATATTTAGTCACTAAATTTAAAGGTATAGGGTGAGTTCTTAATTATCGGTCAGGTTCACATTTTCAGACATGTAAGAAAAAATTGTATAATACCATTTATTTTATTTTAATTGGTATCCATGATACTTGCAGGTATCATGGATATCAATTAAAATAAATATTATTATACAATTTTTTCTTACGTGTCCGAAAATGTGGACCTGACCGATAATTAAGAACTAACCCTAATAGTTAACGGATATAAACCCGGTTAGTGCGACCTTGCTAGTTACAGCGACCAAATTAGGTGAGGCTGGTGCAGCCATTGGTAGGTACCTAGGGCACCATTTCATCAGGAGAAAGGAGGTACCATAACAATAACACTTTAGTGAAATAGACTGCGAGTTAATTCACACATCTACATAAAATACTATCGGAAACTGGCAACTGTTCAATAACTAGGAACATACCCAATAGATACTGAAGTACATTAAACAATAAAGTAGAATTATAAATGATAACACCGAAACAAAATTCAAACGAACAGGTTATAATATTAATAAAAGTTATTCAGAAAATAAACATATGTTTACTAGATAGAAACATTTGCGATATGAATAGCATTTGAAATGTCTCCCTAGAAAACACTAGTGCTAGTGAAGCTAGTGCTAGGACAAGCAATGCAAGCCACAGCGCAAAGTGTGTCAGTTGTTGCCAATCAATACCTGACCTGTTAACTAGCAACCTTGTCACCGCAAACTAGAGTAATAGTGCTCAAAAAACTTATGCCATACTCTAACTATAGTTCGTTAGTTTGCTTTGGATACGTCACAAAGAGAAAATGAAGTACAAGGGACTCTTGAGAAGCAGTCAGAAAGAAAAGTGGCTCCATGAACAAAGTCACCAACCACAAGTTAATGACAATGTTCGTGAATGCAGAAAAGCTACTCCGTGAATGCAGTCACTTACCAAGGAATGTGACGCAAAGGGACACAAGCACCGGTGGCTGCACTCACGGATGGGAGAGGAAAATGAAGAGGTGATAGTAAATGACTAATATGAGTCTACCTAACACAAAATCTAAGACCTCGTAGTTGAAGAGCATAACCCTAGCGCTATCCTCTAAACCTGCAAGTAGCGTCACAAAATGACAATATAACTATACGTAGTCCAAATTACAACAGTCTAGGGCCAAATGGTCATCTTTCCTTCTCTTCCATTCACCACAGACAGCGTCAGGATAGATCCAATGGGGCAAGAGGTGCACGAAGAGGAAAATGAAGAAGTTCAGAGAGAGAGGAGAATGAAGAGGTGCACGAAGAGGAGAATGAAGAGGTGCACAGAGAGGAAAATGAAGAGGTGCACGAAGAGGAAAATGAAGAGGGGCACAAAGAGGAAAATGAAGAGGTGCACAAAGAGGAAAATGAAGAGTAGCACAAGTGTTACAGGTGTGTGTGATTTATTCTATAGATTTTATAATTACGGTAGCACCATTAAGAAATAGCGTTAGTTCTTCTTTTTTATGATTAATCAACAGATTTTAATTATACAGAACATCTGTGTTTGGTAATTAATAAGTAAATTAGCCACAAGGTTAAAACTATTTAGCTATATTAAAAAGATATTTAAATTTATATTAAAAAGCTATTTAAATTTATATTAAAAAGCCATATAGATATAATATTAAAAAGCTATTTAGATATAATAGTAAAATGGCATATAGATATGATATCAAAAATCTATTTAGATATAATAGTAAAATGGCATATAGATATAATATCATAAAGCCATTTAGATATAATAGTTAAATGGCATATAGATATGATATAAAAAAGCTATTTAGATATAATAGTTAAATGGCATATAGATATGATATAAAAAAGCTATTTAGATATAATAGTTAAATGGCATATAGATATGATATCAAAAAGCTATTTAGATATTATAGTAAAATGGCATATAGATATAATATCAAAAAGCTATTTAGATATAATAGTAAAATGGCATATAGATATGATATCAAAAATCTATTTAGATATAATAGTAAAATGGCATATAGATATTATATTTAACAGGTAATAATACAGTCTTTACGTGAGGTGATAGAACTGGTGGAACCACCGGTGTACACACCCCCAGGTGAAGCTGATGCGTGGCTATATGTTACTTGTATTGATTCACAACATCTACATCAGAAAAAGTCAATTTTGTAAACAATTTATATTCTCATAATACTGTTTATATCGAAAAATGTAGTGTTTATACAAATATAGAAATAGATATAAAGACATAGCTATACTCTTCGATTCAAACTAAAACAAAGTACTGATGAAGGCACAGGTGAAATGACACACAACAACAATCATAGCCTGGGTATAGAGCTGCACTTCATCACAGCTGAGAGATATCACTTGAACAATAAAATCATTAATAGAAAATGCACCATCAATAAGCCACAGACAATTAACGAAGACAACAGCCAATAGAGTTGACTTAGCAGGTGTGAATTATAATGGGATATTTCGAACACGCATCATTTCAATAATTTGATGCGATATTCTAATAATAAGCCACTGCAATTTGCAGCCGATATTGCCTATTGAGAACACCAAACTAACGCTCTAAAGTTATTATAAACTAACATATAAATATAGAGAGAGTTTGAGCATTTTAAAATGAGAATTTATATTTGTATCGGCTATTGGAAATATAGTACAAAAAATAGAAAATAAGTTCTTTTCAAAATAAAAATGTAGGAATAGTTGATAGGATTATTTCAATATAAACTTAATAAAGTATCGAAAAAAAAATGAATCGATATATGAAAAATGTGTATTCGAAAAAAAAAAGACTATCAAAGTAATAGAAAAAATATGCATTCAAAATATAATCATTAAATAGTATATCGATGTCATCAATATATAATGCTGGTGAGTGGTGAACATATAATGGTGGTGAGTGGTGAACAAATGATGGTGAGTGGTGAACAAATGATGGTGAGTGGTGAACAAATGATGGTGAGTGGTGAACAAATGATGGTGAGTGGTGAACGATTGATGGTGAGTGGTGAACAAAGGATGGTGAGTGGCGAACAAATGGTGGTGAGTGGTGAACGATTGATGGTGAGTGGTGAACAAATCACAATAAAACACACCATACCTCATCACATACGACAGTATGCTGTATCACAAAATAAAACGATAAGTTACGAATTCTCGGACAGTTCCACATTATCGGACACGTAAGAATAATTATATAATAAAGACTATTTAACGCGTAACTTCAACAGGCATCTTATATTTCAATGAAAGTTATTGCAAATTATTATATAATTTATTCTAGCATGATCGATAATGTGGAACTGCTCGATGACTCGTAACTTACCCCTATAATGTTGTGATAATAATAAATAATCTTAAAACCACACTAATGACGTCACACCAACTCTCACGCTATTGGTCAGTTCAGAGTGACGTCACACCAACACTCTCACGCTATTGGTCAGTTCAGAGTGACGTCACACCAACACTCTCACGCTATTGGTCAGTTCAGAGTGACGTCACACCAACACTCTCACGCTATTGGTCAGTTCAGAGTGACGTCACACCAACACTCTCACGCTATTGGTCAGTTCAAATTAGTTGTTAAAATACTACTCTATTTGTTATCAGTTGCCATAGATAGTGGAATGCATGAACAGATAAGAGAGACAGCGCCTAGCAACAAACAACCTACATGGAGAAAACAAAAAAGGTGAGTAATGCCCAGTGAATGAGGTGAATACTGCCCAGTGAATAAGGTGAGTACTGCCCAGTGAATAAGGTGAATACTGCCCAGTGAATAAGGTGAGTACTGCCCAGTGAATAAGGTGAGTACTGCCCAGTGAATAAGGTGAGTACTGCCCAGTGAATAAGGTGAGTACTGCCCAGTGAATAAGGTGAGTACTGCCCAGTGAATAAGGTGAATACTGCCCAGTGAATAAGGTGAATACTGCCCAGTGAATAAGGTGAATACTGCCCAGTGAATAAGGTGAATACTGCCCAGTGAATAAGGTGAGTACTGCCCAGTGAATAAGGTGAGTACTGCCCAGTGAATAAGGTGAGTACTGCCCAGTGAATAAGGTGAGTACTGCCCAGTGAATAAGGTGAGTACTGCCCAGTGAATAAGGTGAGTACTGCCCAGTGAATAAGGTGAATACTGCCCAGTGAATAAGGTGAATACTGCCCAGTGAATAAGGTGAGTACTGCCCAGTGAATAAGGTGAGTACTGCCCAGTGAATAAGGTGAGTACTGCCCAGTGAATAAGGTGAGTACTGCCCAGTGAATAAGGTGAGTACTGCCCAGTGAATAAGGTGAGTACTGCCCAGTGAATAAGGTGAGTACTGCCCAGTGAATAAGGTGAGTACTGCCCAGTGAATAAGGTGAATACTGCCCAGTGAATAAGGTGAATACTGCCCAGTGAATAAGGTGAGTACAGCAAGTTCCCCCTAGGCATCACTCTTCGCTTTCACTTTCTACGACAAAGTGACGCACTATGCTATCTACATCAGCGCTAGGTAGAGTGATCTATGTACGCGATACTACGTCAGTGATGTCGAAGTAGTGCATAGGAAGGACTTTGGGAGCAAACCTATGGAGTCGCATTGGTGTAGCTAGGATACGACTAACAGAGGTGAAGATAACGTTAACAGTAAAAGAATTTACGTAGCTGGGATACGATTAACGGCAGTGACGATAACGTTAACAGAGAAGGAATCGGTAGCTAGGATACGACTAACACCGGTGACGATATAAGTTAAAAAAATTTTGAAGAATATAATGGCGCTATTAATCTAAGAGGTTGATAGCACGCCATTGAATAGACATAGCAAGTAACCAGATGTGTTGCACCACGCTCTAACTAGGTCACTCACTACGTCACACACACTCACCCTTCACTTCCCGAAGAGGATTTCCCCTGAGTGAGGTCCGAGGCACCACTGCCAAGGTCACTCATCAGTTCCTCCACATCCTCAACCTTAACCACTGGGGGACTGCCATCCTCCCGCAGAATCAGCCCCAAGGGGTCCACATCCAGATCTAACTCATCCTGGTCATAGCTGTCTTGCGATGAGAGGTGGAAAGGGTTCTTGGACCACTCGTAGCTATGGTGGTACGCTGGGCTGACCCCCTTGCGGACATAGTGCCGGGTGCTGATGTCGTAGGGCTGGATACCCACCAAAGCAGCTTCTAAAATATTGCTGCCTTTAGTCTGTGCAGGAGGAGGTTGTTCTTGCATCAGCAGATTGAACAGGTCTTGTGAGTCTAAGGGTTGTTGTTGTTGCATGCAGGAGTTGTTTGAGAATCCTTTGAAGGGCGAGTTGTTCCACAGCATCGTCATGGTGCCTTAGGTCGGATAGATCTTTAGGTTACAGTGGAAAATAAGAAGTAGTTTGACACTCAGGAATATCTTAGTGATCATCGTAACTGAACAGTCAGGTTATTTTAGAGTGCATACATCCCAATGGTAGGTAGAACTTAACCACGCACTGACATGTCACAAAAAAGCTTCTATTTCACTATCAGTGACTGCGTGTTATCAGTACACAAACAAACGAACGCACACCATGACATCACACGTGGCCTAGTTCTGTGACCTGGTTTCGGGGAGTCTGTCCCAAATAACAGTTATTGACTGGTTTAAACTAGTCACTATATAAAATTAAGATTATAAACAAATATTAACCAAAAGTATTAAAAAAACGCATTAAGCATCGAACAACTTTTTTTTCAATTTTTTTTCCAAATCACCGAAAATTCACTCAGAAGTTAAACTCTCACTTTTTCATCACCAATCGATAGAATAAATATTCAACACACTAATAGTTCACTCCTTACTAATTACACTGTTTAATAGTTAGTTATGATAGCGGCTGACTGTGACACACTTATCGCTCACTGCAGAGGGTATGACTTAGCGGTACGAGGGTAAAGAGTGAACTAAATACAGAAATGGGACAGTGGAGGTGGTGAGTGTGTGCAGTAGTGGGACAGTGGAGGTGGTGAGTGTGTGCAGTAGTGGGACAGTGGAGGTGGTGAGTGTGTGTGCAGTAGTGGGACAGTGGAGGTGGTGAGTGTGTGCAGTAGTGGGACAGTGGAGGTGGTGAGTGAGTGCAGTAGTGGGACAGTGGAGGTTGTGAGTGAGTGCAGTAGTGGGACAGTGGAGGTGGTGAGTGTGTGTAGTAGTGGGACAGTGGAGGTGGTGAGTGAGTGTAGTAGTGGGACAGTGGAGGTGGTGAGTGTGTGTAGTAGTGGGACAGTGGAGACGGTGAGTGTGTGCAGTAGTGGGACAGTGGAGGTGGTGAGTGTGTGTAGTAGTGGGACAGTGGAGGTGGTGAGTGTGTGTAGTAGTGGGACAGTGGAGGTGGTGAGTGTGTGTAGTAGTGGGACAGTGGAGGTGGTGAGTGAGTGCAGTAGTGGGACAGTGGAGGTGGTGAGTGTGTGTAGTAGTGGGACAGTGGAGGTGGTGAGTGTGTGTAGTAGTGGGACAGTGGAGGTGGTGAGTGTGTGCAGTAGTGGGACAGTGGAGGTGGTGAGTGTGTGTAGTAGTGGGACAGTGGAGGTGGTGAGTGAGTGCAGTAGTGGGACAGTGGAGGTGGTGAGTGTGTGTAGTAGTGGGACAGTGGAGGTGGTGAGTGTGTGTAGTAGTGGGACAGTGGAGGTGGTGAGTGTGTGTAGTAGTGGGACAGTGGAGGTGGTGAGTGAGTGCAGTAGTGGGACATTGGAGGTGGTGAGTGTGTGTAGTAGTGGGACAGTGGAGGTGGTGAGTGTGTGTAGTAGTGGGACAGTGGAGGTGGTGAGTGTGTGTAGTAGTGGGACAGTGGAGGTGGTGAGTGAGTGCAGTAGTGGGACAGTGGAGGTGGTGAGTGTGTGTAGTAGTGGGACAGTGGAGGTGGTGAGTGTGTGTAGTAGTGGGACAGTGGAGGTGGTGAGTGTAGTACAATTCTGTATCACAGATGCACCTTTTTCATTTTTTTTTCAATTTATTCCTAATAGCCCTAGCTACATTTTAGCCTCTTTTTACACCAATAAAATCATTTACACCGTAGTAACATCGTTAGTAATGAATATCAAGGGACTATACACTGAGTGGACTACAATCCGACCTGTGACTGATAAGCAATTAGTTTAATCCACTGTTTACATTACTTGTCAAATAAATAATTTTTTTCACTAATTGGCATCAAAATAAATATCGTTCCAAAGAATCAAGAGAAACAACCATCGCATCTAACTCACATCAAGTGAATTCTAAAACACGTGAACTAACAAGTTCTTCTTTCCTGCAATAATAGTGATTTATAATTCAAATAATAGAAGCCTAAGCCTATGGAGTCAAACATCGAAGATAGGAAGGGGGGTTACGTTTTTTGGATTCGGCAGGGAACTCTAAGAAACTAACAGTTACTGCAGGTGAAACCTACGACTGTAGTCCAAACCTACGATGGCTTCAGTGTTAAAAATCGCAAGTGTGAGCGGGTCTAATAACCCACACCAAACAATTATCTATCGGTTATTCCTAGATTAGTTTACCAACCCTGACAATGCACTAAATTCGATTCCAGCACAAAAAAGGGGGTACAAACCGCAGTCAAATACCCCCGGACAAAGAACCCCGTGCAAAACACCCCCAGACAAAAGAAAAACTCTCAAGCAAAAAAAAGGGCTATCTTTTTATATTTATAGCATATTGTATTTTTATTACTAAAAAATTAACGAAAATTTGTAGAAATGAATTAGACTATTTATATCGAGTCTATCGACCAGGGTTTTTTGCACCGGGGGTTTATTGCTTTTTTTTTTTTTGGTTTTGTCCGGGGGATATTTGGCTCGGGGGTTAATTGGCACGAGGGGTTTTGTCCGGGGGATATTTGGCTCGGGGGTTAATTGCACGGGGGGTTATTGCAGGTTTTGTCCTGTCATCACTAAATTCCACCAAACGCAACAGATAACCGCTTGAAAAAATATTAACTTACTCCTGCTTATATTGGAGCTTTATGAAGACAAATAAGTTATAACTTCGTTTAACAATTCAACGGTAAATTTTAAAAGCACCGATACACACAACAATAAAGATACATCACAGATACACACACCACCCCCTCCATGTATCCCACCCCCCTCACTCCCCCAGTGTATCACAGATACCAGCTCTCTTTCTCACCACAGCATGGCGAGATGAAAGTGAGAGGCTGTGACGTCACACAGCTACGACAGAGAGGAGTCACTGCAATAACGGAAAGAAATGGGGGGGAGGGGGACACTGTGCACTGTACAACATAGATCGGTAAGCCCTGGTCCGTGGCACAATTGGTAACGGGCCGTGGCATTATAATCAATAATTAATGATTTAACAAAGTGTTACTTATCACAAATGATACCAGAAGTTGGTAGGCAAATTCGCATTTTCCAAGACAAATACCAGAAAAATGGTATAAAATGATAACAATCAGAGGGATGGGGCGAAAAAATTCCATCCTACTCTTCCCGACACGTTCCAAGCATGTTTAGACCTCACTGCTGACAGTCTCATTGGTAATTTTTCTAACTGAAGTATTAAGAGACTTTTTTGAATAAACTGTAGAATACAGTTGGACGATTTTTTCGTACCTGAGTACCGTTTTTGTACCCCGATTGTTATTTTGAAAGGAATATTCAAGAGAAGTATTTAGAGTATGAGAGAGGCAGGTTGTACCTATGCCGGTTTGACACAATTCACTACACGCTTAGTGGGTCAATGTCAAAGAGATAGCGTGTGCACCAACAGGTAGTTAATACACATACAATGTGCACCAACAGGTAGTTAATACACATACAGTGTGCACCAACAGGTAGTTAATACACATACAGTGTGCACCAACAGGTAATTAATACACATACAGTGTGCACCAACAGGTAGTTAATACACATACAGTGTGCACCAACAGGTAGTTAATACATACAGTGTGCACCAACAGGTAGTTAATACACATACAGTGTGCACCAACAGGTAATTAATACACATACAGTGTGCACCAACAGGTAGTTAATACACATACAGTGTGCACCAACAGGTAGTTAATACATACAATGTGCACCAACAGGTAGTTAATACACATACAGTGTGCACCAACAGGTAGTTAATACACATAGTGTGCACCAACAGCTAGTTAATACACATACAGTGTGCACCAACAGGTAGTTAATACACATACAGTGTGCACCAACAGGTAGTATAGCCAAAGATATTATACTACAACAAGATACACTACTCTAGACAATTTCTGTTTTAAAAAGCGCCATCTGGATTTGAAAGCGGGAACTAGAGAAACAATGACATTTGGTTTGTTTAATAATATTTTAACTTTTATTTCATTCATTAATGAAAATTATTTTAAAGGAAAATTAAGCTTTACATCGGTAGAGTAGATAGAGCTAAATAAAACAGAAACGAAGAGATGATCAACACCAAATATTGTTGTTTCTCTAGTTTCCGCTTTCAAATCCAGATGGCGCTTTTTGAAACAGAAATTAGCGAGAGTAGTGTATCTTGTTGTAGTGTAATATCTTTGGTATAACTATACGGAAATATGAGACATCGGTTATTATTCAGTAATTTAGTATGGGTTTAACGTCTGCTCCGGAACCAAAGGCCATATCGCCCACCCTACCAAGAAATTGAGTACAAGGGACTGGAAGAAGCAGTCAGAAAAAAGTGGCTCCATGAATTAAGTCTTCTACCACCATTAAGAGGCAGTGCTCATGAACGCAGGAAAGCTACTATATTTCAGGCACCTACGTGGAACTACGAATAACTTGGGATGGGAGAGGAAAATGAAGAGCTGAATTGGTTCATCTAACATTTAACTAATGTATCTTTCTGGAATTTATTTCATACATAATGAAATCAAATTAGAAAAGTTAAATAGGAGTGTTCTTTGTATCATTATGATGTCACGTATAAATTAGGTAGTACCTATTTATCTATTTTATAGCGTGTTTCTCCACCACATTCACCGTTTGGTGTTCTTGCAGTGTTTTTAGGGGTAATTATAGTACATCTATGAGTTTAGTGAGTGCTGGAGTGGTATTACCTCTGCAGATTGCGGGAGGTTATATTTTAGGCAGCATTCATTTATCATCTTGTTATTCGCATAACTGAAAAAGTATTCAGCCAAATTGCCTGAAATTTGGTGGGACGATTGGTCCTTGTCCAGGAACCATTTTATTAAATTTTGGGAGTGAAAATATTAAAGATCATTTAAAAGCGGCGGCGTGAAGTAATGCGCTCAACGAGTGACTTCCATCTAGTTATTATATGAATTAATGTACAGTGATATATCACTACACACACTGTACAGTGAAGTATCACTACACACACTGTACAGTGAAGTATCACTACACACACTGTACAGTGAAGTATCACTACACACACTGTACAGTGAGTATCACTACACACACTGTACAGTGAAGTATCACTACACACACTGTACAGTGAAGTATCACTACACACACTGTACAGTGAAGTATCACTACACACACTGTACAGTGAGTATCACTACACACACTGTACAGTGAAGTATCACTACACAAACTGTACAGTGAAGTATCACTACACACACTGTACAGTGATATATCATTATATTTAATATACACTCTTCACCTATCACTTAATATGCATGGTAAATTAGTGTATATAATAAACAGCCGTGCAAGTGTTGTACTAATTAAGTAATTATATAGACAGTTATGGTAGGAACATAGTGGGAGAGAGGGGGGGGGGGGGTTGGTGGGGCCACAGAAAAATAGACCCCTCTCAATATACTATGGCCCCACCATAACTTTCCTCTCTCTATCTTCTATGGTCCCACCATAACTTTCCCCACTCTATCTTCTATGGCCCCACCATAACTTTCCTCTCACAATCTTCTATGGCCCACCATAACTTCCCCCTCTCAATCTTCTATGGCCCCACCATAACTTTCCCCTCTCACTCTTCTATGGCCCCACCATAACTTTCCCCTCTCACTCTTCTATGGCCCCACCATAACTTCCCCCTCTCAATCTTCTATGGCCCCACCATAACTTTCCCCTCTCACTCTTCTATGGCCCCACCATAACTTTCCCCTCTCACTCTTCTATGGCTCTACCATAAAATAGATGTGACCAGAGGGATGTTCACTCACACCCCCACACTGAATCACCAGCCAGTTAAATAAAGGAAAAAAGAAGGATGAACAAGATGTGAACTAAGTCAATTAGATTAACTATAGTTAAAACCGATACAGCTCTCTATGTATAGATAAATAACATCAAACTTTATGTAAGTTACATACTAAAAATAGAAGTCCTATTTGTTATAAACAACACAAATAGAGTTTCTTTGGATGCCCCACAACAACAGGCAAAGACTGTTAGAAACAACTACAGAAATGGTTAATGCGACGTATCTATAGAGAAAAAGGTGTTCCATATACATTTACCATATGGAAATGAATATAGTAATTGGAGACACGAATGGCAAGTCAAATGAACGAGAAATGAATTACCTCTTCTGTGATAGAACCCCCAGTCTCTAGTTACGCTACAACAACATCTCTAGGTTATGGCGGGGACATAGAAGATTATATAGGGACTTAACTAATTATCCTATGCACCACCATATTTTTCTCAGTGGGTACAGACATCTTGGGACTCCTTTTTACCTTCTAATCGCTAGTATCAAAAATTATCAGTCAAGATTTTTATTATTTATAAAGTTTCAGAGTTGGAAGCAATGAGTTAGCGGGTTCACATGAGTGACCGAATGTAACCAAGGTAAATTATTGTTTATAATGGAAACATATTGTTAAAAAAAAAATTTAAGTGACTGGATGTGACCCTTAGAACTATGAGGTTCTAGGTATATGTTAAGTACAGATGTTAGTAGTGCAGCAGTTTGGCTTTTTCTCACATGTGCAGAGTGGTAACATCTGCAGGTACAACACCTGTGACAGACACCAGTTGTACAACTATACACATAAAAGAATACACCCAACGTCATCGGACTGTTCAACGTTACGATCATATAACAACAGGTATATGTAGTAATTGTTATTAACTCATTATTTTAATTGGTATTCATGATACCTGCAAAGTTTTTGTTCCTCCTAAAATTTTCCAATAGAAAACGAGTTTAAAAAACGAATATTTTAGGGGTAACTTTAACGCCCTATAACAGCTTCACATTTTCAATAGAGAATCCAGACAGGATTCATAAGAAGAAGGAAGGAAGGCATTTCAAATTCAAATCTTATTTAGAAGGTATTGTCGAAAAAAAAAAATCTTTGGAAAAGCTTTTTTAATTGCATATTCTTTTAGCTACAATTTTTTCTACTTCAGATATCTACAAATGAAAAGCTTTATTATAGAGCATAACTTTCTCTTTCAAATGCGCCCTGCCACGTTTCTCTCCATAAAAAAACTGACAGAGATACCAGCAGATCATCTCGCTCTAAACTCGAGAAGAAAGTGTCACTAAGACAAGAGACACACTCTCATACTAAAGTGCGACACTGATTTCTCATTAGAGCCTAAAAGGCAGGAGTGGTCACTTTTTCTGGGGTGTGGAAGCACGGATGCGTTACTAGCCACCCTCCATCTTTCAACCCCCACTGTACGCGCTACAGACAAGCTATGACTGGAATATTCACAGTGTGTTATAAACACCTGTGGGTGTTTAGCGCGAATAATTTCTTCCACAATTTTTGGCTTTTGTAAAGGGTGTCGAACCTCTTAAAGAAACATAAATAACATTCTCTGTATACCTGTTCATACATGATCGTAATCGTGTAACAGTCCGATAACACAAATCTCACCGTAAGAGAAAGAGAACACGTTATATTAACACTTCAAATTAATAATAGAACAAAAAAATCTTAAGAATTTAAAAAAAGGTACATAACTGAATACACAATGTTAATATTATTAAAATTATTATAGTTGTAGGAGGAGGGCGGTAAAAAGTTAAATTAAATGAAATTCGCTTTTCAATAGAAATAACCATTGAAGGAAAATAGGACTATTAGTATAATTTGAAATAAAATAAATAATGTGATGTCAGTGCTAGTGTGTCTCTATGACACATCTCTCCCCAAGTGTGTCCCAATGACACATCTCTCCCCAAGTGTGTCCCTATGACACATCTCTCCCCAAGTGTGTCCCTATGACACACCTCTCCCCAAGTGTGTCCCTATGACACACCTCTCCCCAAGTGTGTCCCTATGACACACCTCTCCCCAAGTGTGTCCCTATGACACACCTCTCCCCAAGTGTGTCCCCATGACACATCTCTCCCCAAGTGTGTCCCCATGACACATCTCTCCCCAAGTGTGTCCCCACGACACATCTCTCCCCAAGTGTGTCCCCACGACACATCTCTCCCCAAGTGTGTCCCCACGACACATCTCTCCCCAAGTGTGTCCCCACGACACATCTCTCCCCAAGTGTGTCCCCACGACACATCTCTCCCAAAGTGTGTCCCCACGACACATCTCCCCGTTGGTTCAGTTCGTTACCATGGCAGCACTCCTCTAACCGCAGCATTGATCTGCCTTGAATTGCTTCATATTACATTAACGGACAGCACTAGCATTTACGGGGTAACTTACCACAAGCCGAACACTAGCACGTTTTCGACCATGAAAAGATAGTTAGCTCGTTAGTCTAACTCGTATCCATGATACATTCAGGTACCGTGGATACGAGACATTATATATTCGAAACTGTGGAGCCCGTCACTATCTTGGACCTTACCCCAGTTAACTTTTTGTAGTGTGGTAAATTACATAGGGAACATAGTGAAGGTACATTACTACATAGGAATGGTACTTAGTGATGGTACATAAGAATGGTACATAGTGATGTAACATAGGAATGGTACATTACTACATAGGAATGGTACATAGTGATGTAACATAGGAATGGTACATTACTACATAGGAATGGTACATAGTGATGTAACATAGGAATGATACATTACTACATAGGAATGGTACATAGTGATGGTACATTACTACATAGTGATGGTACATTACTACATAGTGATGGTACATTACTACATAGAAATGGTACATTACTACATAGAAATGGTACATTACTACATAGGAATGGTACATTACTACATAGGAATGGTACATAGTGATGGTACATTACTACATAGAAATGGTACATTACTACATAGGAATGGTACATTACTACATAGGAATGGTACATAGTGATGGTACATTACTACATAGAAATGGTACATTACTACATAGAAATGGTACATTACTACATAGGAATGGTACATTACTACATAGGAATGGTACATAGTGATGGTACATTACTACATAGGAATGGTACATTACTACATAGTGATGGTACATTACTACATAGGAATGGTACATTACTACATAGGAATGGTACATAGTGATGGTACATTACTACATAGAAATGGTACATTACTACATAGGAATGGTACATTACTACATAGGAATGGTACATAGTGATGGTACATTACTACATAGAAATGGTACATTACTACATAGAAATGGTACATTACTACATAGGAATGGTACATCACTACATAGGAATAGTAC
>CANNZV010001666.1:0-137148 GCA_947561585.1 Caprella mutica
CATGTTGATTCTAAGTGTGTCCTGTTGATTCTAAGTGTTTCTGTTGATTCTAACTGTTTCCTGTTGATTCTAAGTGTGTCCTGTTGATGCTAAGTGTTTCCTGTCGATCCTAGGTGTATCCTGTTGTCACTATGGGTGTCGTGTTGATACTATGGGTGTCGTGTAGATACTATGGGTGTCCTGTTTATCCTAAGTATGTCCTGATGATCAAAGTGTGTGTCCGGTTGATCCTCTGTGTGTCCGGTTGATCCTATGTGTGTCCTGTTGATTCTAAGTGTGTCCTGTTGATTCTAAGTTTGAAGTGTTGATTCTAAGTTTGACCAGTTGATCCTAAGTGTGTCCTGTTGATCCTAAGGTGTCCTGTTGATCCTAAGTGTGTCCTGATAATCCTTGGTGTGTCCTGTTGATCTTAAGTGATCAAACTATTGAGGCGCGATTGAAAACGGTCAACCTCTATTTCTATGTATCTATACCCTTCAAACTATAAAGGAGCGATTGAAAACAGACAACCTCTATAGTTCTGTACCTATTTCTATCTGACAATAGAGGCGCGATTGAAAACGGACAACCTCTATAGTTATGTACCTATTTCTATCTGACAATAGAGGCGCGATTGAAAACGGACAACCTCTATAGTTCTGTATCTATTTCTATCTGACAATAGAGGCGCGATTGAAAACGGACAACCTCTATAGTTATGTACCTATTTCTATCTGACAATAGAGGCGCGATTGAAAACGGACAACCTCTATAGTTATGTACCTATTTCTATCTGACAATAGAGGCGCGATTGAAAACGGACAACCTCTATAGTTCTGTACCTATTTCTATCTGACAATAGAGGCGCGATTGAAAACGGACAACCTCTATAGTTATGTACCTATTTCTATCTGACTGTAGAGGTCCGATTGAAAACTGTCAACCTCTATAGTTATGTATATATTTCTTTTAAATTATTTTCTTATATCCTTAATTATTATTATTTTATTTTCATTTCAAAGATCCGCACGTTCACACATTATCCTTTTTCAATTTATTCTATCTTAGTTCTGAGTTTTATGTTGATCTTAAGTGTTTCTATGTTTGAGAAATCAGTATTTGCATTTATTAATTATAGGAATTAATGAGGGTGTTACATCATATGCTCTATTGATTGAATTTTGATGATGCAGTGTATAAAATTATTCTAATCTTCTACGTAGCCAAACATTTTGATTTTGTTGTAAAACTTTCGTGTCCGTAAATTTGAAAGTATGTCCAGTGTCTCGGGAGTGTTGGTGAACCTGGCTATTCTCTTTTCCAATCCTCACATCTTTTCTGTGTTCATCGATTCTTGTACATAAGTTTCTTCCTGTTTCTCCTATACATTCACTAGAGCAATCATTACAATCTATCTATCTACTACATTGCATTTATCTATACTTTTTACTGGATCTTTTGGTTTTACTAAGCAATTCTTAAAGGTCCTCTCCACTCTAAATTAAAAAAATTCTGGCATTGCTTTAAATTTGTAGAGCTAAGGTTATATAACATATCGCAGTAAACAGAATTTAAATCGATCAAGTATTTATTCACAATTAATTATATAAGAAATATTCTTATTTCGTTTTTTTTTTTCATTCTGAGATTCATAATTTCATTAGAAGAAAAAGCCCCCCATACTTGAGTAGGATGTTCGTTCGAATATACATAGCGCATACCTATTCAAAATTTCAAATCACAGATCTGCGTTCAAATGGAAAGTGTATAAAAATTAACAGTTCTCAATGTCGGAAAATGTTATGATATATGAAAACGATTAGTAAGAAAAACTTAATTAGGCAATTGAATTCTTTATATAGAACCATTGTCTTAGAACTACACTATTACCATAAATATTAAAGTGAATCTTAGAATACCTACCGTAACTTACGCGGATAAGGCGGATTATGGATACGCTAAGACCGGCCTAGCTATGCTAGAGCCTATGTACCTATGATATTAAAGTTAGGTAACAGTAAATCTGAGTAAGGCAGGGTTTGCACCATAGTTTGAGTCAGCTTTAATTGGTCCATACCTTACTTTACATCTGTGTCTCGGTGTCTGCATGATATGTTGTTAAAAAATAGGTCATAAGAATTAGCCTAAGCCCTAATGCATGCTGAATGATGGGAAATTGAACATAGGTCAAAAATAAAGTCATTTAGATACAAAGTATAATATTAGACCAAAGTTCCAAACCTTCAACACGGAGTTTCAATAACCTCTAATAATGAGGATATATTGCCGTAATACTGGAGAACATTTTCACAATATTGTACTGAAATATTACACAATCTGGTTCTAGATATTAAAGAGAAAGTTGATATTAAAAATATAGTAGATGAATTATTAATAACTAAAGACGCAGAGAAAAAGTTTAAATTTAATAATAAAATAGAGATTTTGCCGATGATTGATGATTCACACAATAGAAAATTTTAGTTTGCCGCATCTAAATAATTCATGCTACAATACTTTCATTTATCAGGAGCAATATAATATAGCTATCCTCCAATGTAAATTGCATGAAGAAACAGATGTAGTTCGGTTAAGAGATGTACACAAATAACAACAGACAAGGTGTCATGGATCTCAATAGGTTACATCATAACACCAAGGCTATTAATCATTGAATGAACATCTCTCACAATATCTCTCCTGCAGTAGAACTATCGATGGGCGACAATTACAGGTGACGAATAATCCATAGCTACATCGTCATTTCAATTAGTTTTGAGTGAGGTGATGTACAGCAGGTAGATGTGGGATACAGCAGAACAAGGCAGATGTGGTATAAAGCAGTACCAGGTATATGTGGGATACAGCAGTACCAGGTAGATGTGGGATACAGCAGAACAAGGCAGATGTGGTATAAAGCAGTACCAGGTATATGTGGGATACAGCAGTACCAGGTAGATGTGGGATACAGCAGAACAAGGCAGATGTGGTATAAAGCAGTACCAGGTATATGTGGGATACAGCAGTACCAGGTAGATGTGGGATACAGCAGTACCAGGTAGATGTGGGATACAGCAGTACCAGGTAGATATGGGATACAGCAGTACCAGGTAGATGTGGGATACAGCAGTACCAGGTAGATGTGGGATACAGCAGTACCAGGTAGATGTGGGATACAGCAGTACCAGGTAGATATGGGATACAGCAGTACCAGGTAGATGTGGGATACAGCAGAACCAGGTAGATGTGGGATACAGCAGAACCAGGTAGATGTGGTATACAGCAGAACAAGGCAGGTGTGGTATACAGCAGGACCAGGTACATGTGGTATACAACTGGTAGAGGTGGTGTACAGCAAGTAGATGTGGTGTAAAACAGGTAGATGTGGTGTACAACAGGTAGATGTGGTGTACAACAGGTAGATGTGGTGTACAACAGGTAGATGTGGTGTACAACAGGTAGATGTGGTGTACAACAGGTAGATGTGGTGTACAACAGGTAGATGTGGTATACTGCTGGTAGACGTGGTGTACAGTAGTCAACAGGAGTGTAGTTTAATACACACATCAAGGATCACAACTGAAATAGTAAGAATAATTTACATTTCGGTTTGGGTTCTCACACTACTTAGCATTCATAAATAGCAAACACAATTTGAAATGAGCAAAAAAATCATTCATGCACTAAATTGTTGATTCTGAAAGTAATGAAGTACACAGATCGATGACAGACCATCTTCAATATCTGAGGATATATGGACTAATCGACCAAAATATGAAAAGTTATATAAAATTATGGCATAAAAATCAAATTGGATATACATAATATAGTACTTGCATTATAACAGTTATATTGAATAATTTGACGAAAGTTTTATAGTCCTTCGTTGCTTGTAGCATACTTGGTTGCTTGCCACAGGACTAATTCCACCAGTTCAACAAAAACGAAACTAGTTTGCAGTACGATATCTTTGAAGATTCTCACTGCTTATCGCCGGGACGAAGAGGCGCTCTGGGCTCAGGCCTAAGGGAAACCCAAATCACTCAGTAAGTTAATAACTGCCTGAGAATGGGTCCAAAATTGCTCCAGTGAGTGCATGTTGTAGTGTGAGAGACTGAGTCCCCTGACCTGGTTGACAGAAGTCACACCGGTCTGAATCCAATTTCCCAATCCTGTGCATGTAGGAGAGAAGGAAAGGATGGTGGCCGCATCTCAGATGGGATAAGGTAACCCTATCACGCGGAGAGATGGGCCTACGGCTAGAGGCCTAGGCCCAAGGAGTCTGTTGGGAAGGAAGGAGTCTAAAGCTCGTTGAGTAAATGTGATGTGTATGTCTTTGCGAAGAGATGTGTTGTAGGAGGTGGGAGGGACGGTGGTGCAGAGGTGTCTGTACTGTGTGGAGGGAGTAGTGTGTGTTTGGGGTCCTCCGCTAGTCTTGCATTTAGTGTAGTGGATATGAGGAATCTAGTGTAGAAGTGTGAACCCCTCATGTCCATGTGTGAGGTAAGAGGAAGGACTAGTGTTTCTCTGTGTGGGTGTTGTTTGTGTACATCCGGTGGCAATTCGAAGTGCAGTGTTCTGCATCACGTCAGTGTAGTGTCTTGTTCTGGAGGACTTGCAGTTGTATAATGTTTTGCCTAAGCGGCCTGAAAGGTAATTGGCAAGCCATTTTTATATGAGTCGTGGATATGTGTTCAGCAGTTTGTTAATGATTAAGCTATCTTGGTACCGTATCGATGGCTTTGCTAATGCTTATGACAGCTATAATTGTCATATCCGCAGGTTTGTTAGAGTTCAAGCCTTCGAGTGAAGAGTGGATGTGGAGTGTTGGGATCTGACCTGTTGTGAAGGGGATAGTGGGATATGTTGTTTAGAACTAGCCACTCGAGTATTTTGGATGGGGTGGAAAGAAGTGATATTGGTCTGTGAGGTTAGTTCTATGAGAATTTGTTGGGCTTCAGGATCGGGATGATTTTTGGTAGGTTTCCAGGTGTTGGGCGAGTTATTGTTCTGTAGTGAGAAATTGAAGATGTCCTGATGGCTAGTTACCAGAGATGTTTTAAATGTTTATTAGATATGCCATCAGGACCTGAGGAGAAGGTGCTCTTAGAAACATGAATGGCCTCGGTAACCATTGCCGGGGTGAAGTCAGGTGTAAGGAACTTCTGAGTGCATGTCAGGCGACGCAATATAATCCCATATACGGTGCGGGGTACGGTCAAGAGCCCCCCCCCCCCGGTCATGAGCCCCCTAGGTCATAAGACCCCTCGGTCATGAGCCCCCCTAGGTCATAAGCATCCGGGTGTGTGTTTCGGCTGATGTATTTCTGAACGGTATGGATTTATGTGTCAGTGTAATGAGTCTTCCGCCACCTCGTGTGGGTCGATCAAGTCCCAAGTATTGTAAATCCAGGAAACATTGGTGTAAATAAGGCAGAGATTTAGTAGTTTCCTGGATTGTGGCGTTTGTGTAAAAGTGATTCCATGTGCCTGTTCTGTATACCGTTTATAATGTGTTGTAATATGTTGAGGCTGTTGTGGCGTGTGTGTGTTAAGAGCTAAAGGAAAGTTATGTTCAGGAGATGCTCCTCTATCACCCTTCACGTGAGGGGTGGGGCAACAGTGACTATCCCACCTCTCCCCCGAAGTGGAGCACGGGTAAGCGTTTGTCGTCAAATTATTGGATGAAGAAATGGTGGGCGTTCTTCCATCACCCGCACGTGGATGCGAGGTGGAGCTGGAGCTCGAGCAGCACCGCCTCCAGAAGTTCTTCCACAAGGGGGAAGGAGCAGATTGAGTCAATGTTGGGTGAAGTGTGACAGCTTTAACACCGCCACACTTTTGGGATATTACCAGTTTGGCGGACACCAGAGCAACGTATATTGTAATGTGTCCAATGATTGCAGCCGACACAGTGGACCCCTCCAGTACGATGAGTCCACGGACGGCCACAAGAGGGACCAGGATTAGTTTTTATGTCACCGGAGAGTTAAAGTACGAGTAGGGGGAGATATGCTGGCTCATATCCCCGCACTAGGAGAAAAATGATCTGTTGTCTGTGTAGTACGTGTATGTGGGCTTGGTCCAGGGCGACATCCTGGTCACGTTTCTCGAAGAGGACATGGAGGTGGGAGGACTTTCAAAGACTGGTGCGAAGATCCAGCCTCACCCTTACACCAATTGCAGGCTCCACACAGGACAGGCTGCTTATCTAGTAATTCGCACTGTTCGTAAAATAAAAGAACCGTTGATGGAGGTGGAAATGATTTAAGGAAATTAACAGTACCCAAACAGTATTCATGGACAAGTTAATGTCCGATTACCAGTATTTGTTAGGAACTTTTCAATGATGATTGCTCAACGAAGTTTTTCCAAACATCATGAAGTGTGATACTATTTACCGGAAACCATTCCACCTAAAACAAGACTTCTATTAAAGTGTCATTTCTTAGCTACAAATAACTCGTATATCTCAAAAAGTTCACCTTATATAAGGGCTTAAAAAAATTAAAAATAAATGGAATGTTTTTTATTTTTTCTCATAATTATTATCCACTATCCTCTACCAAGCAATCAACAAAGTGATGGAAGATCAATTAAAATTGAAGTTGAGACGCAACTTTTAATATTAATGTGATTCGTCAGTATTTCATCATCATAAATATCATTATTAGTGTTTTGTTAAGATATTAAATCATTGTTATAAACGCATGTGTACACTTACTGTCAGTTAGTATAAGGATAATTGGAAATATCCATTTAATAACACAAAGACATGATGCATGACATTTATTCATCTGAACACTATTTATAAACATAAAAGTTAAGTGGATTCATAAGCACATTATTTTTTGAAAACATAAAAAAACATTACAGATAGATCTTGAAATGTAGGATATTGATATTGTATCTTAAAGCCCCTATTACACGTACCGGCTTCATACAGCCAATTTGGCTTACTGCGCTAGCAAATGTCCAAACCGGAGCGTGTAATAGCATATCCGCCGTAGGAACACTCTCCCACGGCCTGCTGGATGAACTTTTGTCAGGACTATAATCCGCCGTCCGCCAGCTGAGGATGTAGCGTGCCATAGCTCATCGCATTGACAGAGTTGCTATATTCTAAATCAGAGCCAGACTGAACCGTTCAAGTACGTGTAATGGCTCTAGGCGGTCGTCCAAAATTTTTCTTCGGCGTCGCAGTCCAGATTGACTGTATGAAGTTGGTACGTGTAATAATTGGCTTAGAGAATAATCGCATTAACATTAAAACCAGCACAAAAAAAAATGAAAAATCTTCTGGTAATTTCAAAGAATAATAATATATACATATGGTTTATCAGAGGAAGTTTAATATATTGCTTAGTCATGGCGAAGAACCATCCTGGGCTTTTTCATTATGCTGTTAACGGAACCGCACGCTAACCTATCTAGGACTATATAATTTGCCGACTAGTTTGTACCTATTAATTTATTAAATGCTTTTGATGGTCTATTTATATTATCCTTCATGATAGTTATACTGATAGAAAAAGGTGAAAGTATATCATACAGATTGAAGTGTATTTTATTTATTCTTGTTTATAAAGTTGTGACAAATGCATGAAACAATAGTATGTTAATTATTAATTCTATGCTGATGTTTAAGAATGTACATTTTTGAAGCCTGAAAATATGACCAATTATTATTTAACTAAAACATTAAAATATTTACAAAACTATACATTATTAATTAAATTCACATACCTTGGCATGTCTTCTATGTTCCAATTGTAATCAATTCATAACACCACACTTTTAGATAGTTAAATCACATTGCTTGTAAATCTGCAAAATATTAACAAAACAATACTATGATAGTAACCAATCAAAAGAACCTATCAGTTAAACACTTGACACTATAATGCTATTCAAATTCTCGCCATTATTGAGACCAGTTTTACCTACTTCTTGAATTATTTCAGATTTACTAACTGCTATCACCTACACAGGTATAGGCATTTCATGTAATTTAGTTTTGTGTGCCATTTAACTATGGTATCCTATTACAATGCTGTTGCTGAATTTCCATATCTGTTTGAACATATTGTAGGTGATTTCCACACTTTCTGACAGAATTACACATCCATGCGTAGTTGATGTGACAATTTATTCATGAATACTGTTAGTTCCCTTTTAATCGAATATTGGTGGCGATGCTAAGACTGGTCTTGATACTCCATGCCCAGTGTCATAATATAGGGTAGAAGAGTCACTATGCAAAGGCTGCAACGAAGAGGCACTGAATTAAGAAGATTGCTTTGCATCTGACCCAAATGGAGGAGAGAAATCACCACTGTCAAAGTTTCCCATAGCTGCTTCAAATAATATATTGCTAATTTTGTGTTTCGCAACTGCCTGGGCCTTTGGAGCAAGCTTCCGAATTTCGCATGAAACATATTCACCATAAATCGAAAACTCATCCTTCTTCTTACTATCTTCCGAAATTTGGTATGCCTCTTCAGCTCGTTCATCATCAACATATCTTCTTTTCAAACACTGTCCTTTCCTTTTCTTCAATAACTCGTTGCCAGCTTCAATACTGGTTTTATCCTCAGCTTCCGGTGAAGCGTTTGAAACTTCTACAAAAATAGTAGATGATGCTCCAAGTATATCATCAGGGCTATCCCTTCCAGTTTCCTCCTGTAGAAATAAAGAAATGTATAAGCATTGTAACTTTAATTTTCTTTGCAGATGCCCGAGAATGACAGAATTGATGAATTTATCGAGAGAATTTGAAGTCAAGTCGAATCCCAAATGCCATATATGCTTGTGACGGGAAGTATACAGAGTGTCCACAAAAAATGTATCCACTGCCATTTCTCTTAATGACTGATAATTCTACAATAATATGTATAATATATTGGTTTATTAGATACGTAGATTAATTAATGAATTATACATAATACTTATATTCAATTGTAGTGGATACATTTTTTCTGGACACTGTATAGTAGGGTGGGCCAAAAAATAACGTTTTGGAATATTACCAATGGAATAGTGAAATAGTGATATAAAGTTGATCTGACAAGTAAAGTTACGTGTACTAAAATTTGAGTGAATTCTGACATGATTAACAGTTGACCCCAAGCGATTCAAAATCAGAAGAAGATTTATGGTAATTTTTACTACATTTCGGCAAAATAACTCATAAACTCTGATGTATCATCATTTAGAATAGGAATATAGCTTGAGAAGAGCTTATTTTGGTGTCTGTGCCGGAAAATCAAACCGGTACGACAATCTTTCCAGTTGCCCCCACCCCTCCAAATTGTTCAAAATTAGGCACCGCCGGAGACTGTATTCACTTTATACTGCTCTACACTTATGGAGGTCTGGTGCTCAATGAAGAATATAATAAGGAAATTTATATGCAAGAAATTGAGCAAAAACATTAATTAATGATTAATAAACCAACATTTCAATATCTGGGACACTTGGTGAATCAAAAAAGTTGACAAAGCGAATTGCATGGGTTATTATCCAATTGCTGAAATTCGAGTAAATTCGAAATTTTTACTATACGAAAATATTGATAAATGCTTTTATAAAATGAAATCAATACAATTCACAAAGTCATTTTGAGAATTAAATTACTTCTATCTTATCACAATAACAGCATGATTGCTCTAGAATCCAAATTTTAAGAGAAATATTGTAATAGTAATATATTTTACAAAAAAAGTGCACGTGGCAACTCAAAAGTATCAAATATTAATCTGCAGTTTTGCAAGTTGTGTTTTTTCATAACGTGCCAACTAATTTAACCTATTCCACGGAAAAAATCAAAATCGATTATTTCAAAATTAATGGGAAAATATCATTTTGTACAAAATTTCAAATGTTTTGGGGCAACTCAAAAATATCCAGAAATGGCCTGGAAATTGGCATGCAATGTTCTTTTATAACGTATCAACTTATTATAACTATTCCATATGAAGATTCTGAAGTTTGCCCGAAACCCCTATTATTTGGCTCACCCTAGTGTATAGTCATAAAGAGTCCTCAAAATTGTGGTAACATATTCTTCAACTACAAGAGCACGTTCAGCATTGTACTACTGGTTGTGGTTAACGCAGAGTACTGTTTCACTTACATTAACATCAGATCTCAAGGAAGAATTTCAGACGGTGCTGTGGTTCGAGAAACTACATTTTGCAGAGGGTTATTTGAAAATCATTGGAGCTTACCATATCCAACACCTCTACTCTGTAAGGAGAAACCTTCAACTTAAGTGTAAGATGCAGACGATGCCTTTCCACTTCATATGAATTTAATGAAGACTCTTAGTGGCAAACATGAAAAAGGGTCACCAGAAAGAATATACAGCTACAGACTTAGATGTGCTCGTAAGATAACAGAGAAAGCTTTCGGATTGGTGGCATCTGTTTTCCGAGTGTTTCAAAGACCTATGTTGATTAATGTACAAAATGCTGAACTCGTTTCAACGGCGTGCGTTTACCTTCACAACTTCATACGAAAAAGTGCCACCTCTAGATCCTTGTACTCGCCACAAGGCTTCTTAGATATGGACGCTCAAGATGGAACCATCATTGAAGGCACATGGAGAAGAGATGTATCTGGAGACACAGAAATGATTGATCTACAAAGCAAATCACGAAGATCTACGAGTGATGCAAAGGACATAAGAGAAGAATTTAATGGATTTTTCGTTCCAGAAATTGGGAATGTTCTTTGGCAACATTTATATGCATAGTGCAAGAGAGAGCAATGAAGTAGGTGTTTAGTATATAAAACTAATGAAATTTATGTAACATGATAGTATCCCAGCTGAACCGTCATTACAGTGAAAATAGGTAGGTAATTCGTATAAAATAATAGGTATAAAATTTCATTGACAGCAATATGAAAGATGTTATTATTGCCATGTTATGTTATATACATTTATATATATATTTTTTAGTATACATAATTATAGGCACCATAAAATGTGTAATGATACGATGGAATGTTTTGCAGTTTTTCTCATTACAAACTTGTAGAGCAGTGGTTCTTAAAGTGGGGTGCCCGGCACCCCTTTGGGGCCTTGATTGTGTATAGGGGGTGTCAGGGATTGCTATTGTGCGTGTTACTTATAACTTTAAAAGCTCGATGGCTGCTGTTAATATCTTGCAGAATATACATGAAGTATATTTGAATTTTTCGAGTAACATCATAAAAACCAAATACGTATATTATAATCGTACCTTTTTTTTACCTTATTTCAAAGCGATACCCATGAATTAAATAGTTAGAAGGATACTCGCGCTTGAAATTGACGAGTAAGTGTTACGTCACGCGAGCGACTCATGACGTCACCTCGCATCGGAAATATTTGGTTATAGATCTTCATGAAATAATTTTGATTACTTGGTCAAATAGATAATTAAATGCATCGTAAATGTTGATATATAATTATATATATATATCTAATACTGAAATCATTTATTGAATTTAGCTCAGATGATATTCAGTAATAATTGGATTTGTGCCGACTACGATCGATTGTGTATTCTCCAACAATGAATGAAATTGAAGAACTATATAGAATAATTTCTAATATAAAAATGTAGGTATAAGAACTATTTATCACGATAAAATCGATATGGTGAAATATATATAAATAATATTTGTCGGCGGATTTTTTCAATTAATTAATGAATGAAAATCATATATCACTAACTTATATTGTTGTTCGTAATATATACAAATAAACAAAATGAATAAAAAGAACTGTACAGAATAAAGTAGCTAATAGCTGTATTCTGAAAACTAGTATTAAGCTACAGAAAAGCTAGTATTGAGCTACAGACTCAAAGTAAACAATACAAGAACCTTCAAATCGCATTCCAAGAGACGTCACCATCTTTTTCTTTGTCGGTATTTCTGTCTAGTGCGAGTATCCTTCTAACTATTTAATTCATGGCGATACCAATAAGCATGGGGTGCGCGAGAAAACTACTTTAAAGGTCCTCTCCACTCTAGATTTAAAAAAATTCTGGAATTGCTTTAAATTTTTAGAGCTAAGGTTATGTAACATATCACAGTAAGCCGAATTTAAATCGATCAAGTATTCTGTTCACAATTAATTATATATGAAATATTTACATTTCACTTTTTTCATTTTGAGATTCATTAGAAGAAAAAGCCCGCATAATATAGTAGGTATGTTCGTTCGTATATACATAGCACATACCTATTCAAATAGTGTTTTAAAAAATTAAAATTAACAGTTCTCTAGATTTGAAAAATGTTATGATATATGAAAACTATTAGTAAGAAATATTTAATTAGGTAATACCGTACTTGGATTCTTTATATGGATCCATTATCTTGGAATCAGTTTTGTTAAATTGTTTTGAATTTGTCGGATCTAGTTAGCATATCGCACATGCGGGCTTTTTCTTTGCTTGAAATTCTGAGGGGCAGTAGAAAGAACGGAAACAAATCTTGAATTACATATTATACTAAAACTATAAAACCAAATTGGAAATGGTTTGCAGTTTTATAATCAGTAACCATAGTTCTAATTAATAGAGAAATAAAAAAATTAGAGTGGAGGGGACATTTAAGAACCACTGTTATAGAGGTTACACCAATTACTGCACATGAAATTTACAAAAAGTATGAGTTGCTGTAATGAAATATTATTTCACATTGATTTTATGCTATATGCTACTAGCATGTACATTGTATAGTATAGTAAACCCTCTATATACCGGACTAGCATTCTGCTAAATTGCTAATATCTCCTTACTGAAAGTCTGAGACCAAATAAACTATATTTATTTTCGCAGTTAGAAGCAGAAATTTCTCTAGCATCTAACAGTGAAAACAGGTTTAGTTTATCTGGTCTTCCTTAAAGATATATTAGCAGAAAAAAATAGTCCGTTAGCTATATAGAGGGTTAACTGTCACGAGTCTTATGACACAAGTTTACCTACCTTAACGTTGACAAATGCCCATTGTTCAGGTTCAGATTGAGAAGAGTAGCCAGGCCTTGGGTTGTCAATGTCCAGGAGGAAGAGAAGCATGTCATAACCAAACCATTTTCGTCTCTTGCTTGAAGAAGATCCAGATATTTTTTTGGTTAAAAGTTTGTGCTCACGATGAAAAGATGTACGTAAATTCTTTATTTTTTTCTTCACAATCTCCACGCCATTGCAATTGAATTTCTCGTCTAGTTCCTGCAGAGCATCCTTTTTAGCACGGATACTTTTGTATTCTTGCAGGCGTATGTCCCACAGAACTTCTCGCTTTCGATACTCTTCAATAAACTCTACTGTTTTTTCCTGTGACCAATTCATTATATGGTTTCAAACACAATGTCCAAATCTAGAATAATAATTTCGTGTTGGTTACTTATTGCAATTTTACTTTTAAACCTTTTGCACAACTGAAAACAAATACATTACAATTAATAAAAACTTACAAGTTCAGGGAATATTAAAGAGAGTGCATCAATTTCCTCTAATAGAAAAGTACCAGAAATGTAACCTAGTATACCTAACACCATCTAGGTAATTAGAGCTCTTTAAAATAATATAGAATGCAAGAAATCAAACTGTCGATCAGAAAACACACAGAGTTGGTCAGTTATTGATTTTGTGCACTCATGGTATGCATGAGTTATGGACCTTTCTTTTTGTTTCATTCAATAAGGTGCTGCAGTCAAATGAAGTTAGCTATCAGACCCTTATTCCCATATATATTTGCAGTTTATTTATCAGAAATAAACTACAAATGTTCCTGTGACACATGATCGGGTTTCACAGCCTAAATCATTTATCGAAGGGTGTTTTGCTTATTACCAATTCAAATCACAAATAATTGACGATATTTTCAATCCGTATTATCGGTATTGGTATATATTTATGGGAGGATTCCCGCTCGTCGTTGTGAGAGCGAATGAGCTCTCAGACCACGAGTGTGTCCATATGTATTGAATCTCCATTGAACCGATATAGGGGCTAGTCGTTGAAATCTACCATCCTTTCAATTCTTTCAAGAAGTAGAAAGACGCGAGAAGCTGAGAGTCCTGTAATTCTGTGGAGGTCCGTTAGAAATAAATTCAGAGTAGAGTCCCTAGCCCTGTAATAAGAAGGGCATTCTTCAACAATGCAAGTTCTTGTCTCTGGGCCAAGACCACATCGTCGGCAGGTATCATTGGTCCTTTCCATTTTCCAGTAGCCCTGTTATGTGATCAAATGTTCCTGTGCCCTGACGAAGTTTTTTTCTTGTCGGAGACAATCTATCATTTCAAGATGCCGCTCAAAGAGGTCTTTGGTCAGTCTGCAAGAAGATAAGTTGGCATATCTTCTTCTAGAGCTTTCCGCAATCCACCGGTAAACTAAGAGTCTATATGCGCAATACAGTACGAGTCAGAAAAAGCGGATACGAAATTAAATTGGTTCTAATAAGAAAACCGTATCTTCTATGGTTTTCTTTGGCTAATGCAAATGTTTGTCAGCTATAACCACAAGTTTCATTTGTTTTGATGTTCCTGATAGTTTTTCTACAGGGTGGTTATGAGGAAAGGGTGGTGAAATCGCTCTTGCGTGAGATATGTAATAGGTAAAGAATATTCAAAATAGGTTTGTTTACCGAATATATACTTACGTTATAATAAAGAAACAATTGCATATCATGAAGAGTAATACATGACTACATGTTTACCAAAAATAATCATTATTCTTCATTTTTCTCAATACATTTTTGCACCTGTTTTCTGACTGCTTTCATTGATCTTTTGATCATGTCAGAATTAGCCTTCTAGAAATTCATACCATGCGTTATTCGTTCTTTTAATTGATTCAGATTAGCAGGTGGGGAGGAGTATCCATTATTATTCAAATAACCCCACAAGAATTAATCGAAAGTGGTTAAATCTGAGCTCCTCGGAGACCATTCAATGCCGTAACCCTTAAAAATTTATGTTCAAAAACTTTCCCCACTTGTTATTTGACTATAAGTGTCCTGTGTATTGAGGCACAACCCTGCATCCACCATACCCAATTCATTCTTTCACCATTAATACGTGGTAGTTCTGGGGTAGTGTTTTTACTCATACTGTATGGCACTGTAAGAAAGTGTTCTGGTTCTTCACGAAGGTCTTAGCTGCTTCCTTCACTAAGATGTCGGCAGTTTCATTGCCAATGGTACAGACGTGAGCCTTAATCCACTGAAAGGTGACGTCACTCAGCTGCCCTAGAGAGTTCAAGTCGTTTACACATCGGTTTACCGTGTGCTTCTGGTCCTCGGATTAACCACTGGCCGCTTGACTGTCAGAGTATATAGTAACTCGCTTCACATCAGGTTCTCCGGAGATTATGATGGGCAGTTTCTCAACCGCTACAGTGATATCCAATATCTCTGCCTGGAAAGCGGACTAGTGATACCCTAGGCCTAGATACTGAACAAGTTCAACTTCATTTCCAATAGGGAAGTAGACTCCTGTGCCTGTTCTACCAGATTCAAGCTTAGAGTCATCTAAAAAACAAGCCACTGTTGATCATTCTACTGTGTGATCGGAGATCTTACTACTCTTCTTAAATCTCACTTGTAGATATAACCGAGAAATGTTCAGGTCTCCTGGGAAGGCTGGAACAGATAGGATCCTGAAGCTCCTGTTGTTGTTGTAAAACCTCCCCAACATCCTCGCCGGGACGGAGGGGCGCCTCGGGTTTCAGCCACCCGAGGCACTGTGTGGGAATGTGTGGGCCTAAGGGAAACCCGCATCACTCAGGAAGTTAATAACTGCCTGAGGAAGGTTCCAAAGGTGCTCCACATTGTGTGAGGATGTAAGAGATCGTGCCCTGATCGGCTTGACAGAAGTCGCACAGATCAGAGTCCGATCTCCCAATCCTGTGCGTGTAGTGAGGAAGGGAAGGATGGTGGTCACATCTCAGACGTGATAGGGTAGCCCTATCACAACGAGACATGGACGACTCACTAGGGTCGATGGCTGGAGGCCTAGACCCAAGGAGTTTGTTAGGAAGGGAGAAGGCTAGAGCTCTTTGTGTGAAAGTGGTGTGTATGTGTTTGTGAAGAGAAGTGTTGTCGGGTGTGGGAGGGAGATTGGTGTAGAGGTGTCTGTAGTGTGTGGAGGGAGTGGTGTGTAGTGTGCGTGGTGTCCTCCTCTCAGTTTGCATGTAGTGTAGGGGATGTGAAGGGTCTAGTGTGGAAGTGTAAAAATGTGTGCCCCTCATGTCCAGGTGTGAGGTGAGAGGGAGGTCTCGTGTTTCTGTGTGTAGGTGGTGTGTGGGTGTTGTTTGTGTACAACCGGTGGCAATGCGGAGTGCAGTGTTTTGTGTTTTTTTGAGTGTCTGTAGGTGGGTGTTGTAGATGTCAGGTGACCAGGCTGTGTGGGCGTAAGTGAGGATGGGTCTGATGAACTGTTTGTAGAGTGTTGTTATGTCTTCCTTGGAGTGTCCGTAAGTTGTGAGTGAGTGCGCGGAGGACGTTCAGTCTTTGCTTGGCTCTTTTGTTAATGTCAGTTATGTGGTGTTTGAACGTCCAGCCGCGGTCGAGTGTAACTCCAAGGATTTTCGGCGTGTTGTTAATGGGAAGGGGAGTGTTGTTGAGTGTAATGTTTGGATGGGTTCTGTATTCATGGGTGTAGGGTGTAACTAGGGTGACAGAAGATTTGTTTGTGGAGACCTTTATTCTGTTTGTTTCTAGCCAGTCTTCAAATGAGTAGATGTATGTTTGTAAATTGTTGGCGGCGGTCTCGTGTTTGGGGTGTTGTGAGATGATGGTGACATCATCTGCGTATGAAAGAGTGTAAACCGAGGTGTGTGTTGACGTAGGGAGGTCGTGAAGGTATAGGTTGAAGAGTGTAGGTGAGAGTACAGAGCCCTGCGGTACCCCGTCAGTGTAGTGAAGTGTTCTGGAGGACTTGCCGTTGTAAAGTGTTTTGCCAGAGCGGCCTGAAAGATAATTGGCAAGCCATTTTTTTATATGAGTCGTGGATGTGTGTGTTGAGTATTTTGTTAATGAGTAGGTGTCTAGGTACCGTATCGAAGGCTTTACTGATGTCTATGGCAGCTACAATTGTCCTATCCGCAGGTTTGTTGGAGTTCAAGCCTTCGAGTGTTGTCTGTGAGAGGTGGGTAAGAAGAGTAGATGTGGAGTGTTGGGATCTGAAGCCGTGTTGTGAGGGGGATAGTGGGATGTGTGGTGAAATGTTGTTTAGAACTAGCCTCTCGAGTATTTTGGATGGGGTGGAGAGGAGTGATATAGGTCTGTATGAGGCCAGTTCTGTGGGGGGTTTGTTGGGATTCAGGATCGGGATGATTTTGGCTAGTTTCCAGGTGCTGGGTATACTATTGTTCTGTAGTGAGATACTGAAGATGTCTGTGAAGGCTCTGATGGCAAGTGGCCCTAGATGTTTTAGATGTTTGTTTGATAAGCTATCAGGACCTGTGGAGGAAGTGTTCTTGGAAACCCGGATGGCCTCGGTAACCATTGCCGGGGTGAAGGGAGGTGTGAGGATCTTTTGAGTGCATGTTTTGTGCAGGCGACGCAGTATAATCCTATCTACGGGGCGAGTGGGTAACCTACTTGTGGAAGCATAGTGCTTGTTGAGAGCGTTCGCCTGTTGTGTGTCAGTGAGAATAGTGTTGTTTTGTGTGAGGGACTCGTGTGGTTTTGTGTGAGGGACTCGTGTGGTTTTGTGTGAGGGACTCGTGTGGTTTTGTGTGAGGGACTCGTGTGGTTTTGTGTGAGGGACTCGTGTGGTTTTGTGTGAGGGACTCGTGTGGTTTTGTGTGAGGGACTCGTGTTGTTTTGTGTGAGGGACTCGCGTTGTTTTGTGTGAGGGACTCGCGTTGTTTTGTGTGAGGGACTCGCGTTGTTTTGTGTGAGGGACTCGCGTTGTTTTGTGTGAGGGACTCGCGTTGTTTTGTGTGAGGGACTCGCGTTGTTTTGTGTGAGGGACTCGCGTTGTTTTGTGTGAGGGACTCGCGTTGTTTTGTGTGAGGGACTCGCGTTGTTTTGTGTGAGGGACTCGCGTTATTTTGTGTGAGGGACTCGCGTTATTTTGTGTGAGGGACTCGTGTTGTTTTGTGTGAGGGACTCGTGTTGTTTTGTGTGAGGGACTCGTGTTGTTTTGTGTGAGGGACTCGTGTTGTTTTGTGTGAGGGACTCGTGTTGTTTTGTGTGAGGGACTCGTGTTGTTTTGTGTGAGGGACTCGTGTTGTTTTGTGTGAGGGACTCGTGTTGTTTTGTGTGAGGGACTCGTGTTGTTTTGTGTGAGGGACTCGTGTTGTTTTGTGTGAGGGACTCGTGTTGTTTTGTGTGAGGGACTCGTGTTGTTTTGTGTGAGGGACTCGTGTTGTTTTGTGTGAGGGACTCGTGTTGTTTTGTGTGAGGGACTCGTGTTGTTTTGTGTGAGGGACTCGTGTTGTTTTGTGTGAGGGACTCGTGTTGTTTTGTGTGAGGGACTCGTGTTGTTTTCGGTTGGTCCATGTATTTGTTGTTGAGTCCTTTGACAAGTTTCCAAAGTTTGTTTGCGTCAGTGCGGAAATTTATGGTGTCTAATGTGTTTTGCCACTTGTGTTTTTGTTGGGCAGTAATCTCCACACTTATGTCAGTGTTAAGGTGTTGTATGCGTGTGATCGTGTCTTGTGTGGGTGGTAGTGAGCGTAGGTGTTTGCGTGTTTGTATCAGGTGTTTTATGTGTGGTGTGAATGTGGGGTTGTAGTGTCTGATGTTGCCTGTAGGGATGTAGTGTTTGTCTGCGTTAAAGATGATGTCAGTGAGGTGTTTTGTGGCAGCATCTATGGATGAGAAGGTGTTTATGTCAAAGTTGTGTTAGTTATTTTCCACAGATGCTGAAAAGTCTGTCCAGTTAGCTCTATTGTAGTTTGTGAATTGTGTGTCTGTGTTTTTGTGCAGCAAGAGGTGTACTTAAAGTGTAGCTATGTGGTGAGAAGTGGAAGGTGGTCTGAACTGAGTTCATGGAGTGCGGTCCATGAACTCTGGAGGGCTATGTCAGGGGTGAGGAGGGTTATGTCAGGTGATGTGGCCATGGGTCGTGTGTTGATGTTAAAAGGTTTGCGTGTGGGAGTGTGGGGGTCGTTCATAATTATGTAGTTGTGTGGGGGATGTTCATGATTATGTAGTTGTCTAGGTGTGTTGTTATGGTGTCAGCTCTTGTGTCTGTATGTTGTGTGGCGAGCCAAGTAGTGTCGTGTGCGTTAAAATCTCCCAGAGCAAATGAATTATTAATGGTGTTAATGTAATTTAGATTGGGTTGGTATCCTGGGGGTGATGAGTCTGTGGGGGGAATGTATATGTTAAAAATGTTGTAGGAATGTTTGTGGATTTGGATGCGTGTAGATTGTATCTCAAGTGTAGGGTCGTATGGCATCTGTGCGTGTGTTTCGGCAGTGGTGTTTGTGAACGGGATGGATTTATGTATTAGTGTAATGAGGCCCCCGCCGCCTCGTGTGGGCCGATCGAGTGTAAGTGTTGTATATCCAGGAAACTTTGGTGTTAGTCTGGCAGGTGTTAGTTTAGTTTCCTGAATTGTGGCGATGTGGATGTGGTGTTTGTGTAGGATTGATTTAAGTTCCATATGCTTGTTATGTATACCGTTTATGTTGTGTTGTAGTATGTTGAGTTTGTTGTGGCGTTTGTGTGTTAGGAGGGTTAGGGATATGAGGCGCTCCTCCATCACCCCCACGAGGGGATTGAAGTGGAGCTGGGGGTCGGACGACAGCGTCTATCCCAATTCTCCCTCGAGAGGGAGGATGGGTAGGCGATTGCCGTCCAATTATAGGATGAGGAGGAAGGATAGGCGCTCCTCCATCACCCCCACGTGGGGGGTGAAGTGGAGCTGGGAGGCGAGCAGCACCGCCTCCTGCAACCCTTCCCTGAGAGGAAAGGAGGGGAGGACGGTGTTGACCGGGGGTAGGGTGAAGGGTAGGATGAGGAGAGGAAGGAGTGGGGTTGAGTCATGTTGTGTGTAGGGTGACAGTTTTTACACTGCCATCCCTGTGGGATATTTCTATGTTGGCGGACACCAGAGCAGCGTATATTGTAATGTGTCCAACTATTGCAGCAAACACAATGGACCCCTCCAGTACGAAGGGTCCATGGTTGGCCACAAGAGGGACACATGGAGGGGCCAGAGTTTGTTTCTATGTCACCGGAGAGTAAGAGGGCGAGTAGGGGGAGATATGCCGGCTCATATCCCCCCACTAGGAAAATAACGCTCTGGTGCCAGTGTAGTGCGTGTAGGTGGGCTTGGCCCGAGGCGACACCCTGGTCGCGTCTCCCGAAGAGGACCAGGAGTTGGGAGGTCTTTCAAAGACGCGCTGGTCCAATCTCGCCCTGCCACCACGTGCAGGCTCCTCCCAGGACAGGGACGAAAATTGTCACAAGCACCGGTGGCTGCACTCAAGGATGGAAGAAGAAAATGAAGAGGTGCTCAGTTGATAGTAAATGAAGCGTACAAGCCTACCTAACACCAAGTCTGTATTTGGTGCACAAAATTTTACTGACTTTGTCAAAAAGCTGAAAAAATCCACCATAAATTTCCAATAATAGTGCTGATCCACAAACATTTTCCCACTTTATCCATCGAAAATTATTGGTAAACATAGGGATAAATAGCTAAAAATCCACCGACTTTGCTATAATATTATTATTAAAGGAGAAAAATTCCACTGACATGTCGGTAGAATTTACCATGAAATACAGACTGGCAGGCTAACACAGAATTTAAGAACTTTGGAGATATTTGGGATATTCTCTTCGAACAATTTTGAATTAGCTATAAACAGAATAAGAGATTAAAGAGATCTCTACATAGTCCTACACTTTACCAGTTTCTGCAGACTGGCTAATTAATTCATATGTTTACCAGTCTGTATTTGGTGCAAAAAATTCTACAGACTTTTTGAAAACGCTGACAAAATCCACCATAAATTTCTAGTAATTTGGCTGATCCACCAACATTTTACTCATTGATCCACCAACATTTTACCCATTTTTCCACCGAAAATTGATAGTAACATAGAAATACCTTAATAGCTAAAAATCCACCAACTTTACCAGAATATTATTTTCGATGGAGAAAATTCCACTGACAAGTCAGTTGAATTTACCATGGAATACAATCAGCATCTGGTATGTTTACATGCAATTATTGGAGAGTATTTCGAGATTTTTGGCCCTTTTGGAGTATTGGAGAGAAATTTGAAAATCTTTGGAGAGAAATAGACTCAAAAATTAAAGATCTGGAGACTGATAGTGCATGTTATGATGCTTTGCAGTTTGCAGACTGCTGGGCTAGTCTGCAAAAGATGCATGAAGTTGTGATATTTATCCGGACACTAATAGTCTATTGGGGCCTTGAAATTAGTCACCTGAATTATCCGCCAACAATTTTCTAATTAATTCCTAGGTTTAGATGTAATTATTGGAGAGTATTTTGAGATTTTAGGCCATATTGGAGAGAAATATGAAAATCTTTGGAGAGAAATTGCTCTAAAAATTAAATATCTGGAGATTGATTGTGAATGCTTTTCAGACTGGCTGTAGTGCTGGGTCACTGCCAAGTCATAAAAAACCCAGACTGTAGCCTGCAGGAACTGGTAAACTGTTCTCCAAGAAATCCTCCATCAGTAAAATACATGTACCTATTTAAAGGAGGAAATTAAGGTTTGTTCACACAGAAAGTGTTAAAAATGTCCCATATATATTCTGTAGACTGGATAAAAACAATCTTGATGTATTCAGTGCAACAAACTAACTAGGTAACTACATATTCTACACTACCTTCAGAGTAGTCATAGAAGATCAACGGCCATTCACAACGGCCTCCCTTCATTATTCATAGAATCATACAAATGACTAGCAGACTAGGCATAATCTCATCATTGCCTGGTACCTCAGGCTCAGATAGCCACACACTAGGTATGATAGGTAGCCTGGAATTCAACCAAAAAAATTAAATTTAAAAAGGAAATGTATAAATTATATTCTTCAAAGACAAAGTAGGCCTAGCTACAAAAATAAAAACATCATAAGAAAAACTGAAACCGTGATCAGGTTACCGTAATTAGGGTTTCATTACATAAGTATAAAGTATACGGGGAAAAAATGCGAACGCCATGTGAGACTCACAGGAGGTTTCTCGTCTGGGTCTTCCTTCAGTAAACAAAGTTTTAATAAACTTTTTGCAATTATATTTACATATTCGTGTTCACGAATATCATTTACTTCTTAATGCTCAATAAAAGTAATACATTTAATGCATAAGTGAGTATATTAGTATTTTAGACTAGTTAATGTGAACTGTATGTGGTCGTCACCTGTGGGTCACATTTAAATTATTTGAGTGTGATTAGCGTATTCTAATTGTATTCTCATGGTATATTATTAAAATGAACACTTCAAGATACATAAATCAACACTTGATATCTATTCAAATGAACAGATTACTCATTTAATACTCATGAGAACCGTACGTGGTTGCAACCTGTGGGTCACACTATACTCATGTGAAATTGTGAACTGTAAGTGGTCACCACCTGTGGGTCACACTTATCTAATTTGAGTGTGATTAGCGTATTCTAATGGTATAATATTGAAATGCACACTTTAAGATACATAACTCTTTTAGATTTTGTGATATGAAACCGTTAATGTAGTTCACTGTATCCGCAAGTTTGTTGTACTGCACACTTCATGATTGTTTATTGACCTGGCAGGGGGGATCGGCACGCCACCCGATATACGTATTTGTGATGTTATATTTGAAATAAACGGCAAATGTACCTGTCCAGACCCCTTAACAAAACAGCCATAACCTAACCTATCGGAAAACTAATTGTGCTATAACTCGAAAATGAAGAGTTTTCACAACAAATAGTATTCCTGAAAAACGTCTTAAAATGGCTTTTTTAACCTACTCTTAATGTCAAATTAACAAAAATCCTGATAAAGATAGAAATATTTAAAACGTGACCCACAGGTGACCTCCTGTGAGTCTCACCTGGCGTTCGCATTTCCTTCCCGTATGTCAATAAGGTTCTGCGTTCATTTGTGATTACCTCACCCGCATTCGGGTGTCACAGGTACATTTGGCCTTTAACTTTTTAATTTGGGCAGCTATGAAGTTTAAACGTTTACAATTTTTGAACTATATCAATACCGATAATATCCTGTGAAAATATCGTCAATTAAATGAAATTTGAATTAATAAAGATCATTTTTATTTCATGAAAATCGTATGCTAACTGTAACATTTCCGGCTTTTAGAATTTGTTATGTAGATTTTTGATCCTCTATGGTTCTGTTATGTCCAGTCAGCAGAATATGGGACATTTTTAACATTTTCTTTGTGAACAATCCTTAATTTCCTCCTTTATTTACATGTATTTTACTGAGAACAGAAGCCAAAATAGAGTATTTCTTGGTCCCTTGAAGAACACTTTACCAGTTCCTGCAGTCTGGTGTTATGTTAACTTCATGATTGTTTATTGACGTGGCAGGGGGTTCGGGCCAGTCTGCAGAATATGGAACATTTTTCAAAGACTCTCTGCGGGAGTTTTTGATTGAATTTTTAGAAATTGGAGATCTCTGCGGGAGATCTTGAATTAATTCCAATGTTACCATTAATTTAGCTGCGGGGGATTTTGAATTAATTCCTATGTTACCATTAATTTAGCTGCGGGAGATTCTGAATCTGCTACTGAGAGTCAGAGAGAGAACTGTCTCTCAAATTAAAATCTCTGCAAGAGAAAAGACACATTCTGCAGACTGGGGTTCGGGGGGCGGCACGCCCTCCTTATATACATATATCAGTATATTTATCAAAAATAAACTGCAAATGTACCTGTGACACCCGATCAGGTGTCTCAGGTTGTAAGATACATTATTTTTCGAAGTTTGTTTTGATTATTAGTTATCACTAATTCAAATTTCAATTAATTGACGATATTTTCACTGGATATTATCAGTAGTGATATAGTTCAAACATTGTTATAAGTTTAAACTTCATAGCTAGCTGCCCAAATAAAAAAGTTAGAGACCAAATGTACCTGCGACACCCGAATGCAGGTGTGGTAACCACCAGTTTGTATTTGGTGCACTGAACTCCTCTGACTTTTTCTCAAAAATCTGAGAAATAGCTGCCAACATTTTTTATCAATTTGTCTAGTCCTCCAACATTTTTCCAGTTTCCCCTCCAAAAATTAATGGTAATATAGGAATGAATAGCTAAATATCCTCGGACATTGCAGGAATTTCTTTATTAGAGAAATTGAATATCTCCCAATACCAGATTCTATTAGGTGGTATATTCTAATGATATCTCGGGAGATATTCAATTTCTCTAATAAAAAAATTCCTGCAATTTCGGAGGAAATTTAACTATTAATTCCTACATTACCATTAATTTTTGGAGGAGAAACTGGAAAAATGTTGGAGGACTAGACAAATTGATGAAAAATGTTGGCAGCTATTCCTCAGATTTTTGAAGAAGTCAGAGGAGTGTTATGATACAACTCATAAAGCTTATATTATAGAGTATGTGTGGTACATAGGTAGTGTACTATTGTGGCTGACTGTATAGCTAGGGCGGCAGGCAGTGCAAAAGGCACGCACACCATCCCTACACCCCCCTTGAGGTGCGAGTCCTAAAGCCCTGTGCGGGTGACAACTTTCATTCTACCCTCATTATTACCCTTGGCTCTCGGGACAATCGGACGTCTTTTCCTTTGTTGCTTTCTTTCATCTAATAACTTTATTGGTGAAGTGAATTATCAGTGACAAATAATAGATCACGTAATATTAAAGCCATACGGGGGTATTAATCACACATTCATCGGACGGCAATCAAAAGTTGAGTAAATAACCAACGTGATAATAATTGAGCAGAGAGTTATAGGTTCTATGTAATTAAAATAGGTCTAATCAGCCATTGTCATTTATTTTAGTATTAAGGTTTATAATCGTTTCGGTAAAACCCTTTTTCGATTTATAAATTAATTTTTGAATCATCTAAATAGGTATTCAATATTGCAATCAATGTCAATAAATAATAAGCAGTAATGAATAAATTAATATTTAGTCCATTGCTTGTATCCATCTCCAACTTATGAAGGCATTGAATTGAGAGAAAATATATAATTGGAAAATAGTGTAATTAATGGAAGTCAAATAACAGAAATCTGGAAAAGTGGATAATTAGTCATTTGAATTAAAAGAAAGACATCATCATCATCATTTGTGTGTAGGATTGCCTTTTCTGCGGCTCCAGTTCATCGTCCTATACTGCCTCCTCCACTCTTGCTCTCTTCCTCCACATGCTCACCAAGACGGTGATTTTCCTCTGCCTCCCCTCCTCCTCAAACAGAAACACCTCCATGACTTCCTCCTCTCTCTCAACCCTCTGTCTCTGCAGCTCAACTGCCTCCACTCTTTCCATCTCCAAAGCTCCACACTCCATCAGAAAATGCCTCAGGTCCTCCACCTCTCCCCCTCCACACATCTGACACATCCTCTCCTCCTCCACCCCCCTCCTGTCTCCCAGCCACAGGCAGTTTGTCCTCGCACCGAACCACAATCTCGAACCCTCTCCTCCTTCATAATCCTCCTCCCTCATCTCAGTCTTGCATTTTCGGTATAGCCAGAGCGTGCTCTTCTCCTCCATCTCCGCCCTCCATTCGACTTCCACTCTCTCCGCAACTCTCTTCTTCTTCCTGACCAAACGCCCCCGTCAGGGGCGCGGTCCCTCCTCCGGCTCCCGACCACCGCAGCCCCTCTGGTGCCGAGCGAGGTTGGCCGCCGACTGCTCCCGCCTGCAAAAAATGCACATAACCCTCTTAGTTCTAAAACCCCTTACTGCTAATTCTACCCCTACGTCTTCCCCCCCCTCCACCCGTAACCCTACCCCTGCCCCCCCTACCAGTCCCCCCGGATCCCATACCTGCCTACAACTCCTTACATGCCTAGCATAATTTGCCCGACTAACTACCCTCCTACACTTATGGCATTCCCTCCTATTCCCATCTACTGCTACCCCCCCCACCACATGTTTCCATGTGGTTCTTCCTAGCCCCCTCAGTCTCTAAGCTTACCCCACACCTATCACAACTAAACCTAACCCTATCCTCAGCTAACCTATGCATCCTTTTCTCATGCACCACTAACCCCCCCCTAGACTTACATACCTTGTCACACCCTTCCCAGTGACACCTAAAACCCTCTACCTCTTCCCTTCTATCCTGAGCTACTACCCTATCTACCTTTTCTTCCCTTCTCCCCCATTCGTACTTATGCCCCTGCTGCCTCTCCCATAGCTCCAAATGCTCCCTCCTCTCCTTCACAATCTTCTTCCACCCATCCCTATCTCCCACTAACCTCTCAACATCCGTATAGTCCACACCTGCCTCCCTAAGTAACCTCTTCCAATACAGCCCCGTCTTCCTCTTCCTACCTTTCTTTTTCCCTAATCCTTCTAGTCCCTCATACCACCCTAACACAGCTGCCTTAACCTGCCTATCGTTCCCCATCCTCATCACATGCCCTAACCTTTCTAGTACCCTCACTTCTATCTTAGTCCTAATCGATCTAATCCCTAACCTGGCCCTAACATCCCACATATTCTCCCCCCTACTTTCCATTTGCCTTAGTGGCTCCCCATTCCTATTACTCCAAACATACCTATACTTCCTATCTATCCAACTCTGTAACTTCTTTATATCCTTCCCCCACCAAACCCTAACACTACAATCAAACAATAACCCACTCTCTACACAACCCTCTAGAATCTTACCCTGCCACCTCTTGCTTAGCCTAGATCCCTTTAATTGCCCCTTAACCTTAGCCCATAACCCATTTGCCCGTCTAATCCTATTCCTACTATCCTCTTCAGGTCCCATCCAAGAACCTAGCACCCTAATTCCCTCACTATCTCTATCCCCAAAAACTAAAACCTCTTCCTTATCTTCGTTATTCCTCTCCTCAAACTTACCCATAACCTCCTTAATCTTCCTAACTCCCTCTTCTAATTCTACCCCCTCACCTATAATGGTAGTGTCATCGGCAAAGAGTGACGATGTCAAGGTCAGACTCTTTGCCTCCGAGCACCCCTTTTCCCACCTACCTTCTCCCGCGAAAGACCCCCCCGGTATCCAGTGCCACTTTATTCCCACCCTTTCACCCCCTAGCTCCCTTCTAGCTTCCTCCGCCTGTCTGATCACCGCCTGGTGAAAAACGTTAAACAGAACAGGCGAAGTTGCACACCCCTCCCTCAAACCCCTAGCTGGCACCCATTTCTCACTAACCCCCTCCTTTCCCCTAACCCTATATTCCGTCGTCTCATGCAAATCCTTAATTACCCTTAAACAATTCCCACCTAACCCATACCTATCTAAAATGCCCCACAAGCAAGGCTTATTTACTCGAGGATATGCCTTCCTCAAGTCCAGAAGCCTTGCCTGTGGTTCCCTATCCCCTTGACCCCCTGTCCTAAGCCTATAATCACTAACATCTTCCCATATCCTCACCATGACCTGGGTCGCGTCTGCGGTCGACCTTCCCCTTCTAAAACCTGCCTGATTTTCATCAACTAACCCTAACTCTTCTACCCACCATCTAAGCCTCTTAGAAATAACCCTAGCTAGAATCCTACTTCCCATAGCTAACAGACACACCCCCCTATAATTATCCCTATTATTCCTATCTCCCTTCTTGTGTAGAGGCACCACTAATCCCCCCTTTAAACCCTCTTCCCACCTACCTGCGCTTTCCCTAAACATAAACTGAACCATCCTAACTACCTTTTCCTTAACTTCCCTACACGCATTCCTGATATAACTTATCCTAACCCCATCTTCCCCAGGCGCAGAATCTTTGATCTCCTTGATCACCTCCTCTATCTCCTCCTCTCCCGGCTCCTCATTCATCAGTTCGTTAGACTCTTCTGCTTGCCTGCTCCCTCTTAAATCCCTAACTCTACCTAATACCTCTTCTAAAGTTTCCCTATCTTCCTCATACCTATCCCTCGATACTGCCTCAAAATGTTCCTTAAATTCCCTATTTGTAATTGTAGTGCTAGCTGGTGCCTTCCATCCCCTAGTCCCTAAATTCCTTAAAATTCTATACATATCCCCTACTTTTCCCCTCCTACTAGCATCCTCGCACTCCCTAATCTTCTCCTCCCACCATTCCCTCTCCCATGCTCTAAGACTATTCTTTAAATTACTACGTGCTAATCGTACCCCTTGTCTAACCTCTTCTAATTCCCTATTTAACCTATCTTCTACATCTCCCCCTCTATTCCTTAACCTAGCTCTATACTCCTGCCTACCTACTACCTCATTCCTACTCTCTACCCACCTACCTATTTCCCTCCTCATTATTTCTATTTCCCCCTCTCTACCTATTGTCCATGGATTTATTACCTTCCCATCCCTCCTACCACATACCTCATCAGCTACTTCTATTAATAATTTCCTAATCTTATCCCATTCCATTTCCCCTAAGTCCCCGTCCTCCCAGTCTACCTCACTAAACTTTTCTCCCGTCCTTCTACTAAACTCCCTACTCTTCCCCTCATCTCCCAACACCTCCCATTTAATGTTAGGTGCCCTTTCTCTTCTACCCCCTACCTCCCTCCATCTCTTACCCCTATACCTTATTACTAGTTTCTTTGGCCTATGGTCAGAGAAAGTATTTTCTCTGACCGTCCCTACACTCCTAACTAACCTATGCCTATCTACTCCCTTAACCATGAACCCATCTAACTCATACCACCTCCTATACACGTTACTAAACCAAGTCCCCCTATTCCTATGTGGCATGAAACTATTTACCCACGCTAACCCCTGTTCCTCACACCAATTTACCAGATCTTCCCCCGCAGTACTCCCTGGCCCTATCCCAAACTTCCCACTCACCCCCCTTCTCTGTCTATTTGACCCTACATTAGCATTAAAATCCCCTCCTATTACTAATACCTCCCCCCCGCTAGTCATACTTACCTGATTTTCTAAATCTATTCTATATCTATCCATTCCCTCTAAATCCCTACCCCAAATAGGCTGATAAGCAGCGACTAATCTAAGGCCCTGGAGGGTGACTGCTGTCACCCTCTCTCCTAACCATTTCCTCTGACCCTCCCTCTTCCAACTATCTAAAGCTTCCCCTCTAAGAATTATCCCTGACTTCCTACCGTGAACTAAAGCTATTTGGTCCCTATCATCTCCTAGCCAAATTACCCCCTCCTGGTCTGAGTTAAGCTCAGAAACCAGGACCATCTCCCATCCCCGTCTAACTATGTAATCTAAAATTCTACCTAACCTTCTCCTATTGTGATCCCTTAATGAAACTCTTTGTAAATTCCATGTGACTATTGTGGCTTCCCTCCTATTCTCCCCCCCACCCACCCCTATTCTTCCCACCCTTCTATTTCTATACCTACGACTATTTCTAACCCTTCTTCCCTCCCCACGACTTCTCCTCCCCCTGGGCATTGGTCCAGGGTTTGGATGGATCGTCCTAAGACTTACCTCTACTAGCAGCCGACAGTGTCTGCCCGACACCAGAGGTACCCCAGTGGATCGGTCACCGAAAGTGCCCTCGCCGTACAAATGTTTAGGGAGGTTGGCAGGCTGGCTAGACCGGCCTCCCTCCGTAGTCCCCCCGGGGGTGTGAGGCCTCTCCCCTCTCGGGGAATCCGCCCCACTCCTTTCCGGGTGGCCCGGTGGTCTCTTGGCCGCCTCCGGAGACAACCCCGGAGCGTTCCCCCTCGCTCCACGTGGAGGCTGCCCACCAAGCGAGGCTCCGCAACTCTCCTCCTCAATTCTCCTGCACTCATCATCATCACCTCATCCACCTCAACATGTGCCCACTCCAAGTATTTCTCCGTTCTCTTCCACCATCCCACTCGACTCACTCTCATCTCTCCGATCACTCTCTTCACCAACTCACTCCCTCCCTGCATCTTCCTCCTCAAGTACTGTAGCCTTCCTCTCACCACTCTACTCTTCATCGTCCCCATCCCTATTTCACCTCTCATTCCAGCAATCGTTGCATATCTAGGTGCACCCAATATTCGTCTCATCGTACCATTTTCCTGTTTCTGTAGTTTCCCGATGTCCTCTTCCCTCAAATCCACCACCTCCATTCCAAACAGGACACTGGGCAGTACTACTGACTTACAGTAAGTCTTGCCCATTTTTACTCTGTGGCAGCTCTTCTCGATTACCGAATACGTCATATTGCTCAGCTTTCTTGTCTGCTCAATCATCCTCCTCCGCTGTCCCTCATACAATCCACGTCTGTCTTCCACCATCACCCCCAAATACTTTATCTCCTTCACCACCTGAATTCCCTCCACCTCCTCAACTCCATCTCTGACATTGTACAGCAAACACTTGCTCTTCCCATCGTTCACCTCCAGCCCAAGCTCGCCCGCCACCTCCTTCATAATTCTTATCATTTCCCTTGCTTCTCCCACTCCTCGAGCCATCAACAGTCCATCATCCGCAAAGAACAGGCTATTCACCTTCACTCCACACACCCACATGCCTCCTGCTCTTCTCTTGATTGCTTCAATGATCTTGTATGTCAGGAGTTTAAAGAGCAGTGGCGATGCCGTGCATCCTTGCCTTATCCCACTCTCCACATCTATAACCACTTCAGCATCTCCCACTTCTATTCTCGTCCTATCCCCACAATAGATCCTCTTCACCAGGTCCAGTATACTTGCCGGTACCTTGAATTCCTTCAGCACCCCAATCACTTTCTCCCTTTTCACCGAGTCATATGCCTTCTTGAAGTCCACTGCAACCACCACCAGCTCCTCCCCTCTGCTATATGTCCTCCTCATACATTCTTGCAAGATCACCAGGTTGTCAAGAATCTCTCCACCTTTCGTGAAACCTGCTTGCTCCTCGCACCTCATCCCATTCTCCTCCACCTTTTCTTTTACTATCTTCATCATCAACTTGTATGATACATCTGTCAGAGCTATGGGTCTTAGCTCTGACACTTTCGGCCTCCTTGTCTTTGGTATCATAACAGTCTTTGATTCCTTCCACTCCTCTGGCTCTCCTCCCTCCCATATCACTCCCTCTAGTCCTCTCCTCAAAGCTTCCACACATATGTCACTCCCTTGCAGTACCTTATACATTTCTGGTTTCAGCCCGTCACATCCTCCTGCTTTCCTGTTCTTCAGACCTCCCAATGCCTTCCTCACATCCTCCCTCTCTATCACCATCTCCATCACTTTTACATTCCAGTAAGGGTTTGCCAGTCTGGGTAGCCACATCTCCTCCAGGTTAGCTTCCCTCTCTCTAGTTCTCCTGAGTGTTCTCTCATATTCTTCTTTTGTTTCCTCATTCCACACATCTTCCATCCTATTTTCATGCATCTTATATATTCCTTCCCAAAATTGTTTTATTTCCTCTTCATATTTTTCCTCTTCTAGTTCCTCTCCTTCTTCTGTATACAGCTTCAGTTTTCTATTTCCATTAACTTTCTCTCCTTTTAGCTTCCTCACCATCTTCCACAAGTCCCTTCCTCCCTGCATGTCTCTTATCTCTTCTGCTATCCTATTTTCATATTTCCTCATTTCTTCACTAATCATTCTCTTTATCTTTTCCTTTTGTTCTCTATATGTTCTCCAAGCCTCCCGTCTCTCCTCCTCCTCTCTGTTTCTATGTACTTTGTTTAGTCTTCTTCTTTTTGCTATCTCTCTCCTTATCTCACTACACATCCACGGCGGTTCCTCTCTACCCTCATCATCCACTCTCCTCCTGCATCTAGTTTTCAACACCTCATCTGCAACTCTCCTTATTGCCTCATTTATATATCTCATTGACCCTGCCTCTTCTCTTTCCACTTCTTCTTCCATTCTCTCCACATATCTCCTCATTTTTTCCTCTTTTGTGCAATAGTACGTTACCTCCTTCCACCCCACGTTCTTCTTTCCTCCATCTCTCTCCATATCAATTACCACCTCAATCAGGCAGTGGTCTGATACATCTATCACATCTCTGTTACTATCTATTTCCACTTTCTTCACTTTACCATATGCCATCTCATTTACCATCACCAGCTCTATCACACTCTTGCTCTCTCCTCGCTCCCATGTGTATACTCCGTTGCATTTCTCATCTATATTCATCAGCAGCAAGCCAGTCTCCTCAATAAACCTATTGATCTCCTTTCCATTCTCGTTCTCCTGTTGATATCCTATGTATCCCAGATGCCCGTTGAAGTCCCCCACCACCAGTATCATCTCTCTTCTTCCATCTGCATCCTCCACCTTCCTTTTAATGTACTGGAGCATCTCTCTGTTTCTCTGCAACACCACTCTCTCACCTCCAGTTCCTAAATATACTATTACAAGGTTTATTTTCTCCTTCCCCATCCTTCCCTCAATCACCATGCAGTCAGCATACTCTTCCTCTGTCTTCTCCAGAAATATACCACTATTTTCCTCATACAGGACCATTATGCCTCCTCCCTTCTTCTCCTCCATCTTCCTCATACTGCTTATCACCTCCACTTGTTGCCCCACTCTGATGTTATCAACTTTCTTCTGCGTTTCTGTAACTGTTCTGTCTTCCATTAGTCCATATACTTCTGTGTACTTCTCATTTGTTAATCCTTGTATATTCATTATTTTAGCCTTGAACTCCCCTCTCGTACCTCTCTTCTCTTCCCCATCTCCTCTCTTCAAAAATTTCTACCTTCCATCACACTCTCCCTCCGGTCTGCTCTTCCTCTACTTCCACCCCCACTAGCACCTCGCCTCCACACTGCTCCCCCTCTGTTTCCACCATCTGTCACATTTTGTCTTTGATCTGTTCCTCCTCCATTTCCACCTGTTGTTATTTTATGTCTGTGCTCTTGTGAGTCTCCTCCATTTCTCTGGACTTGCTCTCCTCTATCAATCTTTATAATTTTTCCTCGCCTGATTATAAAACTAGATTCTCCCTCTCTTTGCCTCCGATCTCTCAATTCCTCTCTCAGTTGTCTATCTTTTCTCCTTTCCTCTTCTGTCATGTCTCTCGCCAGGTATACCCTTTCAAATTTCTCAGAATTCCTCAGTTTCTTTGCATTACTTAAGGCCCATTTTTTCTCATCCTCACTTCCGAGTTTCACAAGCAGTGGTCTATTGATATCATTTTTCTTTCCAATTCTTATCACCTTTTCCACTCTCATGTCCTGAATACCCATCTCCTCCGAGAAAATCTCTCCACACATCTTCAAATCCTCGCCGTACCTTTGCTCTGCTTCCTCCTTTTCCGATTCTATCAGGTTGAATATGATAATGTTTTTCTTTCGTCTCTCTCTTTCCATATCTTCAATTTTCACACACATAGCTTCAACTTGTTTTCTTTCCTGTGCGCTTTTCTTTTTTATCTCATTCATCCCTTCCATTACAATTTCCTTTTTCATATTCTCCATCTGTCTCATTCTTTCTTTGTTGTCTCCCTCTCCAAGCTTCCTCACATTTTCCATGTCCCCCTTCATGCCCTCCATTTCTGCTTTCTGTTTCTCATTGAATTCTCTCTCCATTTCTTTCAGTCTAACTGCCATTTCAGTTTCTACTTCTCTCTTTGTTTTCCTCATCCTCTCCTTTGTCTCCTCATCCATTTTATCCATCCTATTCTTCACCTTAACTATAGTAGCTTTAATCTCTTCCTTTTCTAGTTTCATGTTTTCAAATTTTTCCATCCAAGTATTCTTCATTTTATCAAATGCCAAACTCATCTGATTTTCCATTTCCTTGCTCATTTTCTTCATTTCATCTTCTATTTTACCTTCACATTCTCCTTCCAGTATCCCAATCCTGTTTTCAATTCCCTCCACTCTTTTCTTTAGCATCTCATTCTCCTTTTTCAAACTCCTATTCTCCTTCTCACACTCTTCCATTCTTTTCTTGATTTTCCCATTTTCTTCTGTTAGTTTATTCACTTTATCATTGCACTTACCACAGTACCATTTAACTTTGTCTTCCATTTTGTTCAGCATTTCATATTCCTTCTTCGTCAGTTTCCCACATTCTGCATGAAACCATCTTTTGCAGAGGTCACATACCATTCCATCTTCTCCACTGTTGACTCTCCTTTCACATTCCCCACATATCTCCACATTCTCCCATACCTTCATCATTTCCTCGCTTTCATCGCGTCCCTTTCTTCCCCGTGCCACATTCCATCCTTCCGTTCCTTTTTCTTGCTCCTTTTTCTTTTCTTTCTTTGTGGGTGTCCGTGCCAGCCAAGTAAAATAGTATGTTTCATAAACTCACCATTTGTCTCTCCAGCTCTCTCCAAAATTCAACAAATTCTCTCCAAATTGATCAAATTATCATTAATTCTCTCCAAAATAACATTGTAGCATAGGAGAAAAATAGATAAAACTCGCCATTTGCAATTGAAGGGCTCAAAATAACTGTCACAAACTCGCCATTAAAATGGCGAGTTTGGACATGCTTTATTACTTGGCGTGCCAGGGAACTCATCCTGGTTCCCCAAGTAATAAAGCATGTCCAAACTCGCCATTTTAATGGCGAGTTTGTGACAGTTATTTTGAGCCCTTCAATTGCAAATGGCGAGTTTTTTCTATTTTTCCCCTATGCTACAATGTTATTTTGGAGAGAATTAATGATAATTTGATCATTTTGGAGAGAATTTGTTGAATTTTGGAGAGAGCTGGAGAGACAAATGGTGAGTTTATGAGACATACAATTTTACTTGGCTGGTTCCCTGATTTTTATCTCCCACAAACAAACCAGCTTCACTGTTCAGCTCTACACCAACAACTTTTTTTTTCACAATATTGCCTTATATCTATTAGTCACCTCAATACCTAATGATTTCACTTCATATTGTTACGGGAATTCACCATATCTTCAATATTTATTTCACAGGAGGCAGGACACAACACGTCTTAACAGTACGAGATCACATGCGATCCAAGACATCATTGAATCTTAATTAATCAATTGAAATAGGTAGCTTACGTTGTGACTCAGAGGTGATCACAACAGGAGTTCAGTGCACCAAATACAAACTGGTCCCGATATATCATTGGAATTTACCACCAAATACAATCTGGGGTAGCCACATATGAACGCAGTACCTTACTCCCGTATGTTAGATACTTTTTTTTTTCTTAGTCAGATTTAAAAGCAAAGGGAGGAGCCTAGGAGGTTGCCCATATAAAACAGACCTACACTCCCGGTATAACTTCCTTGACTCCCGGTCCCCGAATGCAATCATCATAAGACTGTCCATAGCCCATCTTTCATTATTTCATATTAAAAGATCTGAAACGCGGATACCAAGTTTACTTTGTGGTTTTCTGCACATCACCCAAGAAGGTCTGAGTGCCAGGAATTACATGTGTAGTCCTCACAGCGGTTTTCAAATCTCAGTTAGAAGTCCAGTCTCTCTCAGGAACTCCTCCAGGATTTCAGCAGGAAATGCAGATGACAGAAGAAATGTGGTTTCTACTGGTTTTTTGTGTTCATAGCAGTGTGCTAGGATTTTCCTTCTGTTTAGAGCATACAATGGGCAGTCAATCAAGAGGTGTCTCGGAGTTAATGCTGTATGGCATGTTCTGCACAACTTTCTGGATGTGCCGTTGAAATGATGGCCATGACTGAGGAGAGTGACACCCAGTCGCATCCTTGTGAGTGCCACTTGTAGGGGGCGAGGTGCATCATAAAAAGCTGTATCTGCGATGTTGGGTTTGAAGCAGGTTTGGTCTTGGTTGGACCACATAGTTTTCCAGACATCTAGATAGGTTTTGCTTACGTGGGACTTCATTTCATCGTGAGACATTGGTAGTTTAGTGATTCTGTTGAAGGTCCCCTCCAAGCAAATATTTTTATTGCTTTATTTAACGGAGCTAATGTTCCTTATCATTTTGCTGCAAACCGCATCGAATTTGGTAGCATATTTTTAATTTTATATGTTTTTAAAGATTTTTAAAATCAAAACTCTACAAAACCTATTTTACTTCCGACTTACTAATTTAAGAAATTTTCAGCCTGAAGAAAAAGAATGTACACCATTTGTTTTGATTGTCAACTAGGTATTAGGTTTAATAAATCCATTTAATATTCGTGTAAAGGTATAAAATTGAATGAACTTATAATAGAAACATTTATATACCTTAGGAAACAATTAACATCTAAAATAATTTAAATAAAGGCCGAAAACGCATGGTTTGTTTATAAAATTCAAATTTGTAATAAAAAAAAAGTGTATAATCTTCTTCTTGAGCATCAGATTAGTGATTCGCTCAATTGTTGCTCACATAGTATTAAAAAACTTTAAAAACAAATTATAAAATATATATTGAACCGAATTGTATGCGGTTTGCAGAATAATGATCGTAGACCTTAGTTCTATATTATTATATTATAAACTCATTTTTTTCCCGGAGCCTGGAGAGGACCTTTAATGGTACGGGCTTGAACTGCAAGTTTATCTGCGTTTTCGTTTCCTGGTATCCCTACATGACTAGGTACCCACTCCAAGGTGAATTGAGAAGGCATACCTGACAAAAAAGACATAGCTATCCGAGAAACAAGAAAATGAGATGAAAAGGAAAGATTTTGGAGAGCCCGAATTGCACTAAGTGAGTCCGTTATTATAAGGAATTTGCCAGTCCTTGTGGAGAGGAATTTCATAGCAGCGTAGATTCCATATACAGGGTGGGGCGTAAGTTTGGAAGCAAATGAAAGTGCATATTATAATCCAACGAAAAATATATTTAATAATTTACTGTTATGTATTATTACATAGGGGTTTTAAGAATTCAAAAATCATAAATTTATTCAAAATGTCCCCCTTGTTTTTAATAACAGCCTCAAATCTCCTCCGAACTCCTCCTACTGCGGCACGCAACTGTTCTTGTGAAATTTCGTTCCAAGATCTCTGGAGCGATCTCTTTGAATCATCCACACTGCGATGGAATTTACCACAGGCCTTTGATTCAAGAATGGACCATACCGAAAAGTCCATAGGATTAACATCTGGGGAGCAGGGAGGCCACATTTCTTTGGACCAAAACCGTGGAAGATGGTCATGGCACCAGTTTTGAGTGGCATTTGCAGTATGTGAAGTCGCGCCATCTTGCTGAAATCTCCATAGAGTGTCATTACCGAAGTGATCCTTAGCTGACTCCAACATTGGCGTCAAAATATTCTCAATATAAGATTTAGCATTGATTTTGGCGCCTTGTTCCACAAAAATTAAAGGAGATCTCCAAGTTTCTTAAACTGCGGCCCAGACCATTACTGAAGCAGGTTTCATGGTTCTGTGGACAGTTTTTTGGTTGTATGGGAAGTCTTTTGCACTTTTACCAATTATTCTGTCATTCCTTCGGTTGTGAGCCATTTCCACTGTGAAATTTTTTTCGTCAGACCAAACAATTTCACTAGCCGTGCCAGACTTCAATTCTCTCAGAAGTGCTTTGCTTCTCTCCAATCTCTTTTTCTTTACAGCTTCTGACAGAGTCTGTCTCTTTTGGAGGGTGAAAGAGGACATCTTTAGGTCTTCTTTGACAACTCTTCTCATTGCTCTGGGACTCACATTAGCTGTTTTGGCTAAAAATCGTATTGACCTTTTCGGGTTCCTCCTGATCTTCTCTCGGGCACATTTTATCAGTTGTTTGGTGCGTTGTGAGCGTGGTCTACCACTTCTTGGACGATCAGTAAAGTCTAATCTCTCATTAAAACGCTTCACACACTTCCAAACAGTCGATCTCGCTATTGAGAGAGTCTTTGAAATGACGGAATCTGACTTCCCGGCACGGTGTAGAGCAATAATGGCTTCTCTTTTGTCTGACATTTTTGAATTGACTAAAATTTTGTAAAAAATAACACTGCCACGTCATAATGTATTGTCTCTACTATAGTTCAAACCCTATCACCTACTTAGGAACTTATTTTTAAGAATTATATTAATGTTTGAAAAATTGCTTCCAAACTTACGCCCCACCCTGTAGTTCAGCTGTGAATATGGACGTGCCATCAGTGAGAACTTGGCTGACCAGACTCCACAGCCAACAGAGGTCACAGTGAGGGAACCATCAGTGAAGACAAGTGTGTGAGAGGGGTATAGGTTTCCCACGAGATCAAAGTGCTGGGCTCTCCATTGGGGACTTGAAAGGTTTGATTTGCAGGATTTAGCAAGGGTCAAATGGATGGGATAGTCTTCAGTTCTGTATCTTTGTGACATGGGGATGCAAGGAGGTAGTTTTTCTTTTATGTCTGCTATTTCTATTTGATGATAGAGCTGTTCAAGGACTGGGAAGTTATATTTGTTGTGGAGATTTCCTGGAACTGGGTGGTGTGAAGATATGAAAGAGGCTATTGGATGACTTTTTATGGTTGCCATTCTGCATCCATACTGTAGAAGTAGCTGGCGACGCCTGATAGAAAGAGGGGTGATGTTTGCTTCTATCTCTAGCTTACTTGTGGGAGTTGGTCTCAAGACTCCCAGGATAGTACGAATTGCAGCGTATTGTATTCGGTCCAGTTTTGTGAGGTGAGATTGAGCAGCAGAGGCAACCCAGAAAACACAAAGTAATGAAGTAGAAACGAAAAAGATATGTACGCTCTAAGCTAAAAGATAGATATTTGATTTCTCGTTTAGTCGACTTGATTACTTAAAGATTTCTAAAAGAAAGTACGGTGCACCGCGATTCGGTATCTAAAAGAAATCTATATTGTAGCGAAATCTCTTTCAATTAGCTATGTTTTAGCAATACAATTCCTGGTATCTTTTTTCTTCCAATAAGCTATCTTTCCATAATATTCTCGCGGTTTCTTTTTTATTATGTACTAATTACTTTACCAAAACAATTAGTAAACATATTGAAGTTACACGCAGAGACTAAGAAAAAGGAGATAAAGAAGTAAATCATTTATAATTAATTTTTTATTATAAGCATAGACATATTAAATTAATTATAGAATATATGAAATAAATGAAAGATAAGCGAATTACAATTATTGATTTAGAGAGGAAATTAACTGCTTTACCGAATTAATTCATATTTATGCAAATTTCAATGCTGAAGAAGTGATAGTAAATGGAGCCCACCAAGCTAACTTTAAAATTAAAGAGGAAGTGAAGAGGTAATTACAAATGATGAGTCTACCTAACATAAACATTTCTAAAATCAACGAATATTCAAATGTTACATAAATAAATATACTAAATCGATTTAGGACCAATTTGGCGATATCTAGTTTGATTCTGACTGAACGGCCCCTTTAAAAATAAAGCCATCTCTTCACTTGTGCTAGGATCTAGGTAGAAACTTAACTCAGTTGGTTTGTTTACAAGATTGCGCAACTGATTGTGGCGCCATCTACTGTTAGCATTTTGTGAGAAATCAATTATATATAAAATGATATTGGGGAGAACCAGGAGCATTCGGACAGAGGGATGGTTCGGGCAACTCGTTTAAACATGTTTATAATTGTTGGAACTACCGCTTATTGCAACTGAATGTGTGCGACGTGTAAACCGTCAGCTATTTGAAAGATCCAATGCGGAGATGTAGTATTTCGCCCCAGAGGGATAATTTACTTTTTTATTCACTAATGATGTAATTTTTCGTTATTCAATTAGATTGTGTGTGGACTATATGAATACGAAACTGATTCTCAATCTGAAAGGTATGAATTATATAAATATTTTATGTTTTGTTTGGTGCTTTAAAAATATAATACAAATGCAATTAGAAAAATGGTGATGTTTATAATTTTGAAGTGTCATTTGGGATGAATCGGACACTTCTGTTGTGGTTGGTTCGGATGGTGTCCGAACCTTCCCTCTGTTTCCGATTCAGTCCACCGTTACAATTTATTGAAGTAATTCTTACGAAAAAGGACATTCTGAACTTGAAGTTAATTATTTTAATTGACATAACATATTCGTTTATAAGATTAGTTGCAACTTTTAATATTAGTGTCTTTATTTGACAGTTTGGCGATCGTATTCATGCATTTTCATTATAAAAAGAAAACTGATTAGATGCCGTAATAAAGAAGGCATTCGAAAAACATTTGATGAATTCCAAAAAGGTTTATCTTTCAGAAAAGCTGCTGAAATTAGAGGTGTAGCAAGATCTGTACACTTATGGACTATACTCATCACTCATGCCAGTAGGAAGCTTGCAGTCACGATGATGGTGGACGGCGTTCCGCTTAAACATAACAATATACTTTATTTTCTGAATATTATGGTGAACTATCATTGTTATTTTAATATTTTGTTTATATTATTAACTGAAACAAAAGTCGATCTTTTTTAGTGATGTTGTTCAGTCGTTAAAGTTTAAACTCTTACTGAACTAAAAACTCTTGTATAATTAAAGCTGGTTCTAATTTCATACCACTTCATCCGTAATAAATTAGTATGCTATGAATATTGTCTACACGGACAAATACATTTTCGTCATCATCACTAAAGCAAATGTGGAATATAAACAGTTGAACAAACAATTATAACACATTTTCTGATAAAACAGAAGTCATTTTTTCACATTGAGCATGCAATTGTTTAATTTATATAAAGAATCAATCTTAACAAATTTGTTAAAACAAATTCATAATTGTTATTAGATAATTAAATTTACCCTGGAAATCAAACAAATGAGTCTAGATTACCTTAATATATGGTTTACTGTATCATCTTATATAGACCTGTCAACTTGTGATATTAACTATATTATTTTAGGTACTACCAATAATATTCACAGTAAATAGGTGTGGACGCGCCGCACTAGTTTGCGTGGAGTCATGAACGCGGGCATGCGCGCAAAAGTACGTTCATGAGTGATAGGTGTGGACGGGCCTTTAGTGTCAGGCAATTAACTGATTACAAATGGTGCAATACAGCAGTGGCTGTGGTTCGCCACCTTTTTATCGTCGTGGACCGGTAAACGTTCAAGAATATTCTAGCGGCCCGGCGAGATGAATGTAGCTATAAGTGTTAAAAGCTATATAGCGTATACAATAGGAGTGGACAAGGAAACAACGGTAATCAGCTAGAGAGAATATATTTGAGTCTTCACAGTAACGAGGTTAGGCAGCAACTGAATGTTATAAGAAAAGTACAGCATGAACAAAAGTATCTTTATGAGCATCAAAATTTCAGAGTATAGTTTTATTAGAAAATGACAGAACAATTTATTATTAAAAACATATACGTATCAAGTAACTATAAACAAACACATAACTAAATAAGTGTGGTACATTTTTAACACTCCTTCTCACACTTATCAATTCAAATATCTACATACACCTAAAAGCTCTCTTAATCGTACAAATCGATCACGTGGTAAAGGTTTGGTTAAAATATCTGCAATCGTATTATCAGTGTCACAATACTGCAATTTGATTTGATTCGAAAGAACTTGCTCTCTTACATAGTGATATCTGAGATCTATATGCTTAGTTCTCTTTGTACAGATCGAATCATTTGCAATACTGATAGCCGCTGTGTTATCCTCATGAATCAGCATAGGGCTCTCATAATTATACACTAGATCACAAAAAAGCCAAGCAGATTCCTGTGTTGCTAAACATAAAGATACGTACTCTGCTTCGGCAGTTGACAAAGATACACAAGACTGTTTAGAACTGTTCCAAGCTATAGAGGCCCCACTTAATTGAAAAGAATAACCAGATGGGGATTTTCTATCAGACGATTCACCTTCCCAATCAGCATCAGAATAGCCTTCACATTTATTAGAGCTCGACTTAGAGTATAACAAACCTAAATCAAGTGTACTCTTAATATATCGCATTACTCTCTTAACAGCGGTATAGTGTTCTGAGGTTGGCTTTGAACTGAATCTGGCTAATTTCCCCACAGCAAAAGCAATATCAGGTCTCGTTTTAGTTAACAAATAAATAAGACTGCCTATAGCTGATTGATACAACACAGTGTCACAGAGAGTACTACCGTCTTTTGCAGGCTCAAGCCTCACATTAACATCCACAGGAGTTCCTACCGGATTAGCATCTGTTAACCAAACTTTTTCAATATGTGATGGTCCCTCTTTGGGGTGTCTTACAATTCACAATTCCCAAGACTAACAGCTGGCTTCTCTGAACATTGGTACTCAAGAGTTGAGAATGTTCAGATGCACACTCTGTTAGTGGAAATCTGTGTATTGGATCTCTTGAAATTTCTCGAACCGGCTATAATTGTTTTACTAGCAAATTGATTAAAAATATGAGTTTAATTCAATTGTTTCTAGCATTCTAAAAATGTTTTAGAATTAAAGTGCATCAATAACTATTCATAAAATTTACCTTACCTATACAATCTTAACTTTTGCTTTAACAATATTTTTATTTATTACTAAATATTCTAAGTTATTCCTACCTACTACGTCTCAGTTCAAAGTAAATAATTTTTTCCTTTTATAAATGTAAAACTTGCCTAATATATTTGAGATCTCACCTCGCCCCTCCTAATATTTAGAATATTAATTCTAAATATTGTCAGAGATCCGAGTACCTCAATATATTACACACAGTTCTCCATAATTCAAGGTGTTATTAAAATTTTTTTATAATTTAAAAAAAAATGCATAAATATATTTTTGTTTAACTATATTTGTTTTATTTTAATGAAATTCCTAATTTATTGATGAAAAGAATTATTCGTTATAATTTATCATAGGTTATGATATCATAAATTGTGACTCCTTAAAGAATTTATCTACTTTTTTATGAATTTTGATCAATTTTTTAATCAAATTTTGAGACGGTCTTAATACTTAATACTAAACATTAAAATTAACATCGAGAAAAAAATAAAATAAACTTAAAATTCAATTCAATTGAAAACGATTATATTTTAATTTCACTTGAAATTACCCAGACTTAAAAATTAAAAGCTTACAGTTAAATTATAATTAATTTGAATTTTTATTTATTCCTAAATACTTAATGACCTTTTTTTACTCTTAGGGTTTCGAATACTATGAGGCATTATAATGAAATTAGTCGCCTGGATGTTAATTGTATGGTCATTAAAATAATTAACTGTTTTGTTTAATTTCTTTGTTCTAAAGGGCGTTCACTATTTTTAAATTGGTTAAAAGCCTCAGTAGCCATCTTGGACTTCAAACTTCTTATTTCATAGAGGTTCATTTCCTCATCTCTTTTAACTTTTTTAGCATGAGTGTATCCACACACTAAAATTCCCACCATTAGGACGGTTAAAGCCAGCACTAACACGTCACTGAATAAATTCGGTATGAGGTCGTATTCCGTTGTACCCATATTTTTAATTGTGGCCTCCAGGTGTGCTTTGTTCATGGAAGTAGACTTTTGTATAAGCTCTACCACCGAGTTAAGATCAAAGTTACTCTGCGTTTGACCCATTGTAACAGCTGCGTACAGTTTCTTCCCCCACGACCTTGAAGTGTGGCAGTCAGTTGCAGATAGGGAAGACAAACGTTTTCTCTCAGCGAACGTTTGTTCAGTAGGCACTGGCTGTGAGTGGCTGGCGCGCTGAAATAGGAACGATACAGTTAATACTGGCCCCTGATGTTATTTAAATAATTTATCAGTTATCAGTCTCAGTGTGAAATAATTATATTTGATTTTAAATTCTTTCAGTCTTTCAACCTGGTTATAACTTTATATTAATTTTCATTTTGATTCTAAACAATTTAACTTCTACATTTCTTTAGTAATTGACAAAATATAATTCATCTTATTCGTTACACTAAACATATAAATACAAAATATAAAATTAACATGCATTAATAATTATTCATCTTAAAATTATTATATGAAATTTTTTGTTATTAAAATTCATATTTCATCCCACCAACTTAAATTAAATACATACAATTATTTTACACTGTAAAATTATCATTGTATTGATACAATGATTATCTTACTCTGTATCAAGTGATAATTGTATCATTAACATCGTACTGTATAATGTGTGTTTGTTTGATTAGCGTAAGCAGGAAAAATGTAAACATTTCTCTGAGGCGTCGTTTGTAACTGAGTTATATGTCAAGTGTTACTGTACTATTTGTTACATGTTACTTCAAGTTACTTCATGTTACTACGTGTTATGTGTTCCTATTTTGGGCTACCTACATGATGTTTATATTCAAATTGATCACAATTTGATTTCCTGTTTAATGATAATGATGAAAATACTTAATTAATTGATTATGAAATTTTTTAACTTAGTCAAGTAGTTTATGTTACGTGTTACCGTTTGATAACCAATTTTTATTACTGCTTTATTTATGTTGACCTGTAGTACCTTACCTGGTCCTATCCAATTCAATTGTAGTTTATGAGTTTTTTGATGGTATCTAATTAATGCTCGGTCACCTGTCTGTATGAGTTTGTCTTTTCGTGTCCTATTGTGGTAAATTATACGTTTGTTTGTTTGGTTAATAATGTTTGCTCGAATCTGATCTTGAATGTATGTAGCTTGTCTGGCCTTAATTTTGACTAATGATTCTGATGTATCTAGGTTATAAATGTTATCCAAAGTTTCTGCCTGTATGTTTGGGGAAGTATCGCGTCCATACATGGCGTATGAAGGAGTATCTTTAAGGGATACGACGATTTGATTGTTGACTGTATTTTGGACAATATCGAGAAACATGTCCCAATTATCGTGATTTACTGTTGCTACATAGAAACTTAATAGTTTGTTAATTCTTTGGTTATTTCGTTCACAAATTCCATTGGAATATGCTGAGTATGGTAATACTTCGCATTTATATATCTGATGTATTTCACTGAAAGTTTTAATTGCGTTAGACTTAAATTCTTTCGCGCAATCTGACATTAGAGTTTTGGGATATCCACATCTGCTAAATGTTTTACTTAGACAATCAATTACTGTGTTAGTTGATTTGTCAGCTACAGCGTGTAGTTCGTTATATCTTGTCAACATACATGTTATTGATAAAATGTACTTGTTGTTTAAGTCTGTTGTAATGAAAGGTCCTATAAAGTCAAATGAAACTGTTTCAAATGGTGTATTAGATACTGGGGCAGTCATTAATTTAATAGAAGTATCTAGACTTCCTTTAAGTATTTTGCAAACGTCCCATCTTTTAATAATAGATTCTATGACCGATCTTTCTTGAAAATGATAGTATTTTAGGCGAAATTTAAATAGCGTATGAGCTAAGCCACAATGGGTGTTAAAATGTATTGAATTAATTACCAAATTAATCATTTCAGTTGGTATAACATAATTAATAATGCTAGCTGCCCTAGTATCTATTTTTCTATGTCTATATAATATTCCGTCTAATATGAAAAACTCAGCTATGTTTTTAGTTGTACATATTTGTTTTCTATTCAAAATGTCCATGATTTCTTTACAAGCAAAATCTTTTGATTGTGCTGTTTTTAGTCTGTTTAGAGTCCATGTTATTTCTTCGTGTTTAGGTATGTAATTAAAAAATGATTTTTCTTTGTTAATTTTATACAACTTAGATGGATCTGATTCTTGTTCATGTTCTGAGTCTGTTTCTGATTCAATGTCATTGTTGTCTATAATTTGTGGTACATTCAGTTTAGCTCTCGAAATGTGTTAGCTATAAAACTTTCATTTGAGCTGAAACTTTCATTAGATGGTGTTAAAAGTTCGCATTCATTTATTGTTTCTTCCGTTAAAGGAGGTAATCTACTTAGAGTGTTTGCTACTACGTTTCGCTTTCCTTCGAAATATTTCACCGTGCAGTCAAAGGTGCTGGCTTCGATCGCATCTAATGGGAGTTTATTACCAAAAAACGCACACAACGGTTTGTGATCGGTGAGTATTGTAATAGGATACTCTAGACATAGATATTGGAATTCCTTTAACGCTGGATGTATCGCAAGAAACTCTTGCTTTGTGACTGAGTACCTTTTTTGAGTGGAATTTAAAGATTTACTGAAATAGGCTATGGGTCTTAATGTTTTGCCCCTGGTCGAATCTGGCTGCATCAAAGCTGCGCTGACACCCGAATTGGAACTATCAGCAAATAAATAAAATGGTCTTGAATAATTTGGATAAGCTAAAACCTTATCTGATGTCAAAATATTTTTGAGACTAGTGAAGCTAGCCTCACACTCGTCAGTCCAGTCAAATTTAGTGTTCTTTCTTAATAGTCGGTAGAATGGTTCGGCCTTCTGGCTGAATTTAGCAACGAACTTACGAAAATAATTCGCAAGTCCCAAGAAACGCTGAAGTTTCTTTGCATCTGTTGGTCGAGATGCCTCTCTAATTTTTTCGTTTTGGGTGCACCGTATGCCCTCAGTCGTGACTCGATGACCAAGAAAACTAATTTCATGTTTAAAGAATTCACACTTCTCTAATTATAGTCTCAAGTGAGCATCACGTAAACTCATCAGCACTTGGCTAATATCATCTAAATGTTGTTCATATGATCGACTACAGATTAGGATATCATCAATAAATACGAAACATAAATTGTTGTTGTTGTTGACAAATTGTTGACGCTATGACCACCTCCTGTGAATTTATTGAGAGTATTTTTGTCGAAGTTATGATGAAAAACTGTAAGATACTCGTAGGAGTTGTTTATAGACCTCCAAATACTAGTCATGATTGTTTTATAGGTAGGTTTAGTGAAATAGTTTCTAGCATTAGAGTAAACCAATACAAAAACATAATAATTTGCGGTGACTTCAATTACGACCTGTTTCATTACTGTGATAATCTTAATGTTCAAAATTTTCTAAATACAGTAAACTCCTTTTCTTTTTTTCCCACTATAAACAATGCAACTCATGTCACAGATAATAGTAGTACTCTAATTGATAATATTTTAATATGTAGACCTGAACTATTCACTGCCGGTACTATCATATCAGAACTATCTGACCATTTTCCAATATTTTTAGTGCTAAATAATGTTTTCAGCTCAACTGATTATTCAAATCTCTCAAAAAAAATTGTTTATAGGGTTATTAATGATCATACTCTATCAAAATTCTATACTAATTTAGTGCTTACTGATTTCAGTGAGATCAATTATTCTGATAATGTAGACAGTATGTTTAGTAATTTTAATAATATTCTCATGTCAGTTTACAATCGGTTATGCCCTAAAAAGACGAGAATAGTTTCGTATAAAGATTCAATAAAACCGTGGATTACACGAAGTATTAAGAATTCCATTAAAAATAGACACTTAAAATATCTTGAATTTCGTAATGGTAAATTGTCTAAAGCAGCATACAATACCTATAGGAACTCTGTCAGTAAATTGATTGTGCAGGCTAAGAAGAACTTTTATATGAATAAATTCGAAGACTATAAAAATAATGTTCGTGGTACATGGAAAATAATAAATAGTCTTATTAAACCTATGGCGGGTAAAGCTGATAGATCTTTAAAAAAACTCGTTGTAAACGGTAGCTTGACTGATTGTAACGGTGATATGGCAAATGCCCTGAATGATTTTTATACTTGTATAGGTAGAGATATTAGTAGTCAAATATCACAGTCTCCAGTTAGTTACAGTAGTTTCTTGTCAGGTAGTTATGTAAATTCATTTTTCTTTTCTCCTGTCAGTGTTCGACAAGTTAAAGACGTTATCAAATCTTTGAAAGATAAAAAGTCAGATAAGGATGACTTCTCTGTTGAAGCAGTTAAATATGTTGCTGATATTATATCTCCGATTTTATGCAGCATTGTAAATGAATGTTTTGTCGACGGATACTTTCCAGATCTTCTCAAGATAGCTCGTGTAGTACCTATTTAAAAAGGTGGTGATGAAACTCTTGCTGGTAACTATAGGCCTATTTCCATTCTGCCGGTTGTAAGTAAGATTTTTGAGAAACTTGTTAGTAAACAAATGATTATGTATTTGGACAAAAATAAAATCCTGTCAGACCGGCAGTATGGTTTTAGAAGTGGTAGAGGTTCATCTGATGCTTTCGTAGATTTGTCTGGATTTTTGCATGGTGAAATTGATAGGAATAATTATGTGTTTTATCTTTTTCTTGATTTTAGGAAGGCTTTTGATGTTGTGAACCACGAAATTCTTTTAGGTAAATTGTTGCATTATGGTTTCCGTGGTATTTGTAATGATTTTTTCAGAAGTTATTTAACAGGCAGAAGACAATTCGTGAGACTAAATGGTGTATCGTCTTCACAATTGCCTATAACTCATGGTGTCCCACAAGGCTCGATATTGGGTCCGTTATTGTTTTTGATATTTATTAATGACATATGTAACTCCACAGGTAACTTTAAGCTGATAATGTATGCAGATGATAGCACTCTCAGTTTACCTTTTCCTGGTAAAAATATTGACCATGCTTGTGCTTTGATTAATTTGCAGTTGGAGAATCTTTCGATTTGGTTAAGGTCGAGTAAGCTGGCAATTAATGTAAATAAAACCAATTACATGATTTTCTCATACCGAAACAAGATAACACTGAGAGACATTAAGATTGATAATTGTGTATTGGAGCAGGTAGATTGTGTTAGGTTTCTTGGTGTGTTAGTAGATAGTAATTTGACTTTTTCATCTCATGTTAATCATGTTATATCAAAGATATCGAAAACTACAGGTATTATGTTTAAATTGAGGAATGTATTATCGAAGGACTCTCTGTTAAGTATATATTATGCATTGGTGTACCCCTACATAACTTATGGAATTGAATTGTTTGGTTGTGTCTCTCAAGATTTGATTAATAAAATCCTAGTCTCGCAGAAGAGAGCCGTTCGGATTGTATATGGACTTAACTATAATGATCATACTAATGAATGCTTCTTCCATGGTAGAATTCTTAAATTTCCTGATGTGCGCAGTTACTGCTTTAATGTTGTTATGTACAAGACTGTAAAACTAAATATGTATGAAACTTTTAACTCGAATATCAATCTTAGATCGTCTGTAAATAGTCACAATACGAGGTTTGTGGGAATGTTTTCTATCCCATTCTATAGAAAGGCAAAATCTCAGAATTCGTTTATGTACATCACCTTGAAATGGTGGAATGAACTGGATATCAATATCAAAAACTCAAGTAATATAATTTATTTTAAAAAATTAATAAAATCTAACTTGTTAGTTTCCTATTCAACAGAGTAATATATTTTCAAATGCATTAATTTATATATATTATATATATATATATATATGTAAATATACATTTTTTATCTTTAGGTATGTCCTTTTACCCATGAAGCGAGAGCTTATTTGGGTCTCAATTGCCCTGCATTAATTTGGTACTATTGTTTTGCTGCATTGTAACTTGCTGAAGTTGCCCGACTTCAGTACTAAAGTTTGTAAGGGTAATTTTGTGTTTAAATAAATAAATAAAAAATAAATAATTTCCCTAATACTTTATTTAAAGCTTTCGTCATGATTGCTTGAAACACTTTTGTGCTATTGACATATCCAAACGGTAACTTAGAGAAATGGTACTTCTTACCATTTACAGCGAATACTGTGAGTCTCTTAGACTCCTCAGTTATTTTAACTTGATGAAAAGCACTCCTTAGATCTAAACTAGAGAATACCTTGGACCCACCTACAGATCCTAACATGTCATCTACTCTTGGTAATGGAAACCCTTGTATATGTACACATTTATTCAAAGATCTGAAATCTATTACGGGACGTATCTCCCCATTTTTCTTATGAACTACGATAACGGGAAAATTGAATTCCGACATTGAAGGTTCAATTATTCCTTCTTCTAACATTGATTTATTAACTTCTTCAAGTTGTTCTTGGAATTTATGAGGTATCCTATAAGGAGTTTTATTAATAACTACATTAGGATCTTTTAATTTAATCTGATGTGTACTTATACTAGTGGTTCCTATTGGTTCGTCTTTTAGTGTAATGACGTCTTTAAAGTCATTCAGTAACTGTGTTGTTTGGTCTTTATACTCTGACATTCCACACGTTATGTCAGCATTAATTAACCTTCTCAGTTCTGATGGCGTCGTCTGAGAACTGTTTTCTACATCATCATTTCTTACTTTGATATCACGGCTTCTCTCCGTGCTACAATCACGTGAGATTTTACACTCTATCTCGTGGTTGCCATGCACTGAATCTAATGGCTCTCCATTATTTCCAACTGCATGTATCATTGACTTATCATAAATCAAATCAGGGGTAACGTTTCGTTCAAATGGCTTCGTTATATCGTCACTCAACACGTTTCCTAATCTAGATTTATGAGTCCTATTACTTAAACACTCAGAAATAGTCGCTATATTCACTTCGACTTGTCTTTCACAGACTTCAAGTGTTCCTAATATTTGATTATCTTTTAATTCGATTTCACTATCAGTTGGGTTCATTACAAAAACTGGGCAAATAGAGACCTTGTCCCCCTCTTTATCATTTTCCTCTATATTTATCAAAGTTTCGGCTACCACTAAACCCGAACTGAAAATTCTCTTAGCTACTATAAAACTTCCTGATTCGTTATTCTTAACGAAACCATATATGACTTTTATCGTATTTGCCTCAACGACTTGGCTACTTACATGATCATTACCGTACTTCTTCAGTTTCATATTTTTTCTTCTAGACTTTGTTTTCATCTCGGATTTCATAATATCCGCTTGCCCTTTCTTATTTAATTGCGACTTAACCCGTACTTTTGCAATGCTACTGTGATTGCCTCTTCGCTCATTAATTTCTCTAATTAAACTCTTCCTCTTTGACCTATTAGAGATTAAAACTAACTCTGCTACTAAACAATCCGTGTTTAATAGTTCCTTCTTAGCTATTTTGCGTTTTTCCATAAACGGAATTATTTTCTTCACCTAATTTCAGGTTATTATTATTAAAATTGATTTGAGCTTGTTTCAATACATCTCTACCCAATATCATATCATACGGAAAGCTTGCGTTTTCTATTAGTAGGGCATTTACTCGGTGTTTATTTGACTTAGATGACAATACTAAATTTATTTCACCCTTTACCTTTGAGTGACCATTGATTCCCTTAATTGTGACATTTGACTCCATAATGTCTTCATTACTAGCAATATATTTGAAATTACGACTATTCAAAATTGTTCGCTCACTACCTGAGTCTAATAACGCTTCCCAATCAAATTAATTATTATGCAATATAATAGTTGGTTTAGAGGTCCCTTGTATTTTATAATGACAATCCTTTAAACCATTCAGTTAGTCTTTGTTTTTTACGAACTGAGCTGCGATATACGTCTCGCTAGTACTTACCTCTTCACTGCTTAAATTAACTTCCTTTAGTAAATCGTACTTGTTTTTAAATTCGCATGGATTTTCTGAGTTGAGTGACGATTTAACCTTTCCACCATTGAGTTTAACGTACTCAGGATCTAATTTATTCATGTTTAATTCACATGACGTATTCACGGAGTTACCATTCGCCTTCGCACTTGTATTTGATAAGTGTTTCATTAAATTAAGCCTACCGAGTTGTTTGCTAACTTTATGTTCTGTATTTACATTCTCATGCGAAAATCCTTGTTCTGGCCTCTATTGAAGGGCCTTTGATTCCTGCAATCTTTACCGAAGTGTCCCATGTTGTTACACTTGTAACACTTTATATTGGTGTCACTATTTTGCTGTGGTGTATGTGTATGTATACTTGTGGCCGGTTGTCTGCCTCGGTTGATATACCTTCCTCGTCTCATATACTTACCTCGGTTTCCTCTCTGCCTACCGTCATGTGCGAAATATAACTCCGCTGTTCCTTCATGCATGTCAGAGTCATATGGGTTATAATCATGGTTCTCATTTACAGATTGATCAGAATTTTCTATCAACAGAGTTTCTGTAGTGAGGTCCTTTTTAGGTATTAAGATCTTTTTGTCATGGGGCAAAGACCTTATCTTCTTAGTTGTAGCGGACAGTAAATTAGCTGTGGTTTTAAACGGTCCCTCAATTACACTCTTTACAATATTAGGGTTGATATGTGGTCCTAATATCGTCAAGAACATGGCTGTATTCATCAAATCTTTAGCGTGTTTCTTCAACCTCTTGTTGAAATCCTGATTACTTTCACCTTCAGTCCTTCCTGGGAACTGCGCATTCATGGTGTCATCATTTAAAATATGATCCGTTACTTCTCCTATTTTCTCCAATGTACTTTATATGTCACTGGCAGCTGCAGTTTCATCTTTCAATTTATTAGTGTATAATTCATGACAAACACTGTAGATGTCCTTACTGTCTTTCTGCACATATATATCTTCTAGAACTGTGCATATTTCTTCGTAGGTGCTATCTATGAATGTTTTTCCGTTAACAACGTTATTTACGGTAATTTGAAAGTCGCCCAATTTGCAGTCAGCGCTCCTTAGAAGAATCTTCTTTTTCTGTGCGGCATCTTTGTCTCCCAGACTCGATATGTGGTTATTTAACAGACTCATGTGTTGACGAAAAGTATTTCTCTCCTCGAAATTTGGATCTTCGGGTCTTCTTCGTCCTCTAAATATCGGCAATGAGTCAGAATTTATAATGGTAGTGCTCGCACCTTTCACTAATTCCTGTAACTGCGCTGGGGTCATTTCTACTCGTGTCATCGTGTCTGATGTATTTATATCTAAATCGTCAATATATATCCTATTTAGTCTCTGTTGTTCTATAACCAATAACTAAGAATCTGTATTTGTTTTGCGTTTAGATTGTTTTTTTCTAACTCTTGGCCTTGTTTTTCTACCAGACCTTAATTTAATTGGACTTGGATTGATTATTTCTTCTTCGGAGCTGTGCATGTAACTAACATACTTAAATCAATGTAAAAGTGTATTCAAGAAATGTGTGGGTTAAACAAATCAGTATTATAAAAATATCAAACAAATAGAACATGCATAAAATTAACGAAATTTCAATAGAACGAAACCTGTTAAATCAATAATATTATAATATTAAATATTAATACCTGTCAAATCAATAATATTATAAAGCTGAAATAAATTCATTAACAAAAATACATCCTATTATAATAATTATTGCAATAACAATTAATTAAGTACTTCTAACTAACCTTTTACTCTTTTTCGTTATTTATTTTTGCTAATATATACACACAGACACTGACTCAGGGAAACTGCTTTATCACCACTGGACTTGATTCATAAAAGAACCTTATGCGATTAGCTCACAAATGAAACTGATTGCAAATATAATTGATGACATGCAAATATAAATCGTTAACTTAAGTTATATTCAACTTTGGTTTCATGAACAGTGGGTCTCCCATCTTCAATGTTAACGGCGACGTTATCGATGATTTTAACAGTGTTACCTCGTGTACACAGAATGAAGCAGGTTGAATAAATACTACTTTAAATTCAGATGTAGTGTTTAAACAAATTAGACTCTCAGTTTTCGGTTGAATTACGGCTTTTTTGCATGTTGTATATTGATTAATTGAATGTTGCCCACATTCACCAACGTGCAACGCTTCACCCTATCTGTTCCCTTCCTCCCTCCGTGTATCACCGTGATTACCCAATTGGTTAATCTCACTGATTGTCTCTGCTTTCACTCAAATTTTTCAATTAGGTCATCTGTACTCTCCTTATCTCTCCGATAATTTTCGAGATGCCTTTTTCACTATGCTTGATTTTGATTTGAAAATTCTTTATATTTTATCACAAAAACTCAAACCTTAATTGGATTATACTCTCAAATAGGGTCGCAAAACCCGGTCTTGCTGTAATCAAATACTCTCCAATCAGATGGTTAACTAAGTTTTTGGTAAACTACAAAGTTCTCAATCTTTTACTTTAGTAATTGAATTTTCGTTCGTAAATTCGAATTACTTAATCACATACCATACTGGTCACCAATGTGATGGTCCCCCTTTGGGGTGTCTTCATCAACTGTGGTACCTTATAACGGTCCACTGTATAGGTTCTTATAGTGATTAGAATCTTACTCTTTTATTTATCTTTTCAGATTCCTCTGTATATCTATTAATCTCCTTCTACTAAATACTCATTGCCATACCCTAGAACCAACTTGCTTATTTGGTTCCGACCTCAGGCTTATGGTCAATGCTCAAAAGTATTTAGGTTAAATAACACTTTATTTGTTATAACTCAAAAGGGATTGTATTTCTAGATCAAGCAATAATTACAACACAATGCACTTCACTAAGCACTCACAAGTATTTGTCTCACAAACTAAAGACTTGAGATTTAGATGTTAATCTCATGCGAGCCAAATGGTAACTAGCTGTGAATGCTCATTACACATAATTATATAGGTTCGCCAAAGCAGTTATGCGTACACAAGTAATGTGTTTGCATCACTACAAATACACCTGAGGCATAAACCGACTGACTAAAAAACATTTGACCTTCCCTAAATTTATGAGTGATATTTACTCCTAAAAAGTAACTTAAACATCCAAAATCAGTCATTTGATACCTACTCCTAAGTTTATTTTTAATGTCATTGATCAATTCTAAAGACTTGCAGGCTAAAACCAAATCGTCAACATATACAGCTATATAGAACAATACATAAACCTCCCTAACATAAATACAACAATCGCTTTTACATTGAATAAAGCCTAATTCTTTCAATGTACTATCCAATGCAGAGTTCCAGCACCGTGGTGATTGTTTCAAACCATATATGCTACGATTCAATTTGCATACCAAGTGTTCTTCTCCCGGTTTAGTAAATCCTTGTGGTTGCTTCATATAAACATCTTCTTCTAGTTTCCCATTATGAAATGCAGTTGATACATCCATCTGATGTAGGTAAAGATTTTCCTGAACAGCCACGGCAAATATAGATCGCAGTGCCTCGAAACGTGCAACCGGACTGAAGGTTTCATTGTAGTCAATGGAGTATTTCTGAGCAAATCCCTTAGCAACCAGTCTTGCTTTGTGTTTCAAAACTTGCCCATCAGAACCCAGTTTCTTCCTATAGACCCATTTACAATCCAGAATGTTTTGCCCATCATTAGGTTGCACAAGGTCCAAACGCAGTTTTTCTTCATTGCATTTATTTCTGACTCCATAGCCTGCTGCCACAACCGAGCATCACTACTCATAATTGCATCTTTAAAATTTTCTGGATCACTTTGAGAGTCGTGTAAGATATGCACCCAATCTCCGTACATATCAGGGAGATTTCTAATTCTTACAGGCCTTTTTTTCAGGAAGCACGGTGTCATCAATTGTTGCAGGGGGTGTTCTTCCAGAGTGACAACTTTATCAAAGTTCTCATCAGCAGATTCAAAAGAAGAACACTCCTTCTGGGAATAGATTTTATCGCTTTCGTTAAATATGACATCCCTACTAATGAAAACTTTCTTCTTTTCAAGATTATATAACCTATAACCTTTAACATCAGAACTATATCCCAAATGAATACATTTAATGGACTTGTTATCTAACTTCTTACGTTCATTAGGCACTAAATGAAAATAAGCTACACACCCAAATACTCTCAAGTGATTTACTTTAGGTTTAGTACCATAAAGCGCTTCGTAAGGGGTCTTACTCAGTAGTGCAGATGTTGGGCTTCTGTTTCGTAAGTACACTGCGGTATTCAATGCCTCAGCCCAGAAGGACTTCGACAAATTTGAATCACTCAACATAGCCCTCACTGCCTCAACTAATGATCTGTTCATTCTTTCTGCTGTTCCATTCTGCTCAGGTGTGAATGGTACTGTTTTTTCATGAATGATGCCTTCAGATTTCAAAAAAAGTTGAAAACTGTTCGAAACATATTCACCACCGTTATCAGAGCGAAGACATTTAATATTAGAACTAAACTGCTTTTCAACCTGTAACTTGAATTCCTTAAATTTATCTAATACTTGATCCTTTATTTTGATTACATAAACCCACACGTAACGTGTACAGTCGTTAATGAAAGTTACAAAATATCTAGAATTGCTAAGTGACGGCGTACTAACTTTACCGCAAACATCTGAATGAACAAGTTCCAATGGAAATTTTGCTCGTCTCTCAGTATGTTTGGGAAATGGAAGTCTATGTTGTTTGCCGTAGACGCAGGACTCGCAAAAACCTAAACCTTTACAAAACGAAATATCTAAACCATCTACGAGACTTTCTTTTGAAATTTTATCCAAACTTCGTTCATTCAAATGTCCAAACCTCCTATGCCATAATTCAGCCTTGGTATCAGTTTTCACACTAGCCGAATTAGCACTAATATCACGCACTAAATTTAAACTATACAATTCATTAATCTTTGCCCCAACACATAAGAGAATATCAGAGCTAGTATAAATTCTACATCCCTTCCCAGAAAATATAGTTCGATTTCCATTTTTAGCTAATTGTGATACGCTTACTAAATTATGAGCTAAATTAGGAACATAAAGTACATTAAGCAATTCAAAATCACTAATATCACTCCCCTCCAATTTTAATGAAAGTTTTTATTTTTCCAATACCGGTTGCATATAAAAGCCTACCGTCACCAACACGAATTTCAATCGGTTTGTTAAGATTTACATAAGTAAGGAAATCATTTCTATTTTTCTCCATGTGTCGTGTTGCTCCCGAATCTATAATCCAGGCGTCAGTTACTTCAGCTGATATGTTCGTTATCACCGTCAACCCGCAATCATCTTCGTATAGATCATTTGTAACAACGACATTAGCGTTAGAATTCTAAGTACACATAACAATTTCTTCTCACGTGGCCAGGTTTCCCACACTCAAAACATTTAAATTGTTTTTTATTTCTCACGTTCATAACCGATGGAGCCTAATTATAAAACACTTTTCAGTTTTAGGCACAAACGCGAGACTAAGTTTCTTCTCTTCGTGCAATAGTTTTTCTGCCACTATTTCCCAGGTAGGAATATTTTCCTGAGCTTCCATAACAGTTACAATAGTATTGTAACAATCAGGCAAAGAAGAAAGCAAATGGATTACTCTATCTTCATCTTGAATTACATCACCTAGAACAGCCAACTCGTTAAATATTTCAGTGAAACTCTTCAGGTGATCGTGAACTTTATTAGACTCCTCCATTTTTAACGAATATAACTTCTTCCTCAGCTGTAGTTTATTGGCCCAAGATTTTTTCTGAAATTCGTTACACAGTTTTTCGAAAACTTTCTTTGTATCAACAGGATCTCAAATAAGATATAAAAGCTTTGGCTCAATAGCCATAACTATTATTGACAACGCTTTATCTCTTCTGCTGCTAATAGTTTTGTATTCCTTACTATCTTGAATTTTCGGAATCTCCACATCTCCAGTTACAAATTCCCACAATTCTTCTCTTATCAGCGCCATTTTTATCTGAATCTTCCAAGTAGCAAAATTCGATTCATTCAGCAATACAATACTGTTGAACATGCTTCTAGCTTCAGCCATCTTGGATATGTACACAGACAGTTGCACAGGTTGAACACTACACTTTCCTTCCACTCCAGATACACTATATACAGATCAATGCAGCCAAGTGACTGGGCCCATAACCTGTTAAAAACTATATAGCGTATACAATATGAGTGGACAAAGAAACAACGGTAATCAGCTAGAGAGAATATATTTGAGAGTCTTCACAGTAACGAGGTTAGGCAGTAACCACTGAGTATATAAAGATGGAGGTAGCATAGCGCAGGCAAAAGTGATGCCAAAAAGTGGCGCCATGGGCGTGTCTTAACCCCGGTATATAGAATATGTAGTGATAATCGAGACGTTTAGTGTACGTTACGTCATCACAGCAACACTCTAAAACGAAAATTGTCGCTACTTATCACTCTATTGTCATTACTATGTATATTTTTTATACTGTGGTCTAAACCAAGGGCGCCCCTCCCACTCGCATCAGTTTAACAGAATGCACGGAAAGGAGATGATGTGCGTGTAAGACTCGCTCTACCTCATGCACTTCTCGAAACCCTATTTTTAAAGATCCAATAGTTACTTACGAATACAGATAATTTCTATGATAAAAAAAAGTGTACGATTTGATTACTAACTTTGCTTGCTTTGACATCTCACTAATACTATAATTTTATTACAGTAATAACAAGATGAATAAAGAGAATGTATGCTCCAATCAAAATAAATTCACAACAAAAAGTGTTATTAAACCATAAAAAAATATATGAATTTATCCATGGGCAAAGCATATACTTCTCAAAAAGAAAGACAATGCTACTGACTATTTTAGACTAATTTATTGCACGAAAGTTTGAGATTAAATTACATTCTAAGAAAATAGAAGCAATGGCCTATACACGTATATCCAGAAACTTAGTGTGACGTCACGACTCGATCATTCTATTAGATTACTTATAACTTTTGTTGACATCTGATAAGCATGGAGAAAATATATGTATTATTTATCATACAACGGAAGTAAATGAAAAATAAAAGTATTATATGTACAAATGCAATCAATATATATGAAAGGGGTTTAACTTACCTATTTCGTTAAATATGTTACATGATGGGAAAATACGTAAACCACCATAAAAATATCATTCATGAACATAAGTTGCATGATGTGATTAAATATCTCCCACCTTCATGCATATTATTTTCATTTACATTCAGTACTATTGAGTTAAATACTATATAATGATAAAACCCACCTATGAAACTTGTTACTTTTTATTCTCAAATCTTATGCCTCAAAGAATTGAAGTCTGTTTCGCAACCAAAACTATATCGCTAACGTCAAAAGGAAGTTAGATACAAGGGACTCGAAGAGTCAGTCAGAGGAAAGTGGCTCCGTGAACAAATTTATCTACCAAGATTCGTTGACCAAGCTCAGGCATGAATAAAATCAGTTACTTAATTAAAAAGAATGTGGTTGCGAAAGATGGAACTGACAGATGGAAGAGGAAATGAAGAGTTGATGTTAAGTTAATGAAACTTAAATTCCTACCTAGCAAAAACTCTAAGATGAAAATGAGAAGAGATAGTAAATGAAGCATGCAATTCTACATTAGCATTATCCTCTAAACCAGAAAGTAGTGTTAAAAATGAGTTGTGATTAAAACAATTAGGATAGTTTAACTTTTAATATAAATATAATAAAATTGAATGTGAAGACAACTATAAAATATAATGTTTTCATAAATCTCACCAATTGCGACAATTAGTAAACAATATGTTCTCATAAATAAAATATAATCACAATTGGTAAATAATTTGTTATCAAAATTGTGATATCTACAAACAGTACAGAACAGCATAATCTCCCTCGACTGTTACTCGATTAGCACTGAGCATTGGAGGAGGGGCATACAACCCCATTGAACCGAGTGGCAGGGGTGCGTTGGGGGAAGACACGCCCATGGCGCCACTTTTTGGCATCACTTTTCCGTGTATGGCATGCTGCCTCCATACCTATATATACTCAGTGGCAATAACTGAATGTTATAAGAAAAGTACAGCATGAACAAAAGTATCTTTATGAAGATCAAAATTTCAGAGTATAGTTTTATTAGAAAATGACAGAACAATTTATTATTAAAAACATATACGTATCAAGTAACTATAAACAAACACATAACTAAATAAGTGTGGTACATTTTTAACAATAAGTGTTGGGTAGGACAAAACTTCGTTCGCTTCTAGGAGGCTACTGCTTTCTGGATGATAGCAAATCGAGCTTATATAAAATAATACCCTTTATATAAACATTACTTTTAAAATAACAATCATGTACAAAAAATAGTTATAATACTCAGGTAAAGATAATTTAATCACTCAGACAAAAATAATTTAGATACTCAGGTACAAAAAAAACATAATCTGGTAAAAAAAGATACACTGTAGGATCCGCACCCCATTTCATATTGGGCTGTGGATTGTACAGGAGGGAAATCATTGGGCTGTGGATTGTACAGGAGTGAAATCATTTGGGTGCGGATTATACTGTAGTGAAATCACTGGTGTGCGGATTGTACAGGAGTGAAATCATTGGGGTGCAGATTGTACAGGAGTGAAATCATTGGGGTGCACATTGTACAGGAGTGAAATCATTGGGGTGCAGATTGTACAGGAGTGAAATCATTGGGCTGTGGGTTGTACATGAGTGAAATCATTTGGGTGCGAATATTACAGGAGTGAAATCATTTGGGTGCGGATTGTACACGAGTGAAATAATTTGAGTGTGGATTGTACACGAGTGAAATCATTGGGGTGCGGATTATACAGGAGGGATATCATTGGGGTGCGGATTGTACAGGAGGGAAATCATTGGAATGCGGATGACAGGAGAGAAATCATTGGGGTGCGGATTGTACAGGAGTGAAATCATTGGGGTGCGGATTGTACAGGAGTGAAATCATTGTGGTGTGGATTGTACATGAGTGAAATCATTGGGGTGCAGATTGTACAGGAGTGAAATCATTGGGGTGCAGATTGTACAGGAGTGAAATCATTAGGGTGCGGATTGTACAGGAGGGAAATCATTGGGCTGTGGGTTGTACATGAGTGAAATCATTTGGGTGCGAATATTACAGGAGTGAAATCATTTGGGTGCGGATTGTACACGAGTGAAATCATTGGGGTGCGGATTATACAGGAGGGAAATCATTGGGGTGCGGATTGTACAGGAGGGAAATCATTGGGGTGCGGATTGTACAGGAGGGAAATCATTGGAATGCGGATGACAGGAGAGAAATCATTGGGGTGCGGATTGTACAGGAGTGAAATCATTGGGCTGTGGATTGTACAGCAATGAAATTATTGGAGTGCGAATTGTACAGGAGAAAATGTACTGGGGTGAGGATTGTTCAGAAGTGAAATCTTGGTTTTTGAGATTTTACAGATGATCCCATAAAGAGGGGTCTTCCCCATTTGACGACCCCCACCAGATTTAATTCAAATTACTTTTTTTATATGTATTTTTGTCCATAGAATCCGAAAATTGAAACCGTTTTTTGTAGAAACTAATAGTTTTTTGAGATATGAGGGTTTAAAGTTATTTATTTCCTATGTATTACTGAAGGATTGGGAACTTTGAAAAAACTCGTGTTTTCACGCTTTTTGGCCAATTTTGGTCAAAGATAGTCGTAATGTAGTTTTTCGTATCCGCTAGTTTGTTGTACTGCACACTTCATGATTGTTTAATGACCTGGCAGGGGGGTATGGGGGGCGGCACGCCCACCATTACACATATATCAGCATTGAAGTAATAAATTGAAAATATCACGGAAACTGGAAATATATCCCATATATGTATTTCGGGGGGCGTGCCGCCCCCGAGCTCCCCTGCCAGGTCATTAATTAATCATGAAGTGTGTCGTACAACAAACTAGCGGATACAACAAACTACATTACTGTTTAATGTAAAAAGTCTAAATTGTTTAAGTAATTTCAATGAAAACACCAGTTTTTTCAAAGTTCTCAATCCTTCAGTAATACATAGGAAATAAATAACTTTAAACCCTCATATCTTAAAAAGTATTAGTTTCTACAAAAAAACGGATTCGATTTTCAGATTCTATGGACAAAAATACATATAAAAAAGTTAATTTTAATTAAATCTGGTGTGGGTCGTCAAATGGGAAAGACCCCAAAAAGAGATAGTAATACTCAAGTACGAAAAAATAATGATGAGATAATAGTAGTTTGGAATAAATGCGTCTAAATAGGATTTGAACGTGTAACGAAGGTTTGAGTAGGATTGTACTTTTTCGCACGGGTCCACAGAGAAGACTCTAAATCAAATCTCTTGATCAAAGCAACTCTGATTGTTATAAACTATATATTCATTTTAAAGATATTGTCTAAGAAAATTTGAAATTGTCTACCAACTTATATTATCTTATGTGAGGTCACACTTATATAAAACTTATATTACTTGAATTGAATTATTGAGTATCCTTCCGCGGACCGGTCCCGGTCCGCGGAAGGACTTACTAATTTAAAAGTTTTCTTTTATTTTCAATTTATACAATAATATTAATTTGTACTATATATTAATTCTATTAATCGGAGCAAGTAAAGGTAACGGACCAGAAATGAACCAAGTAAAAATAACAGACCAGAAATGAACCAAGTAAAGATAACGGACCAGAAATGAACCCAATAAAGAAAACTGATCAGAAATGAAGCTAGTAAAGATAACGGACAGAAATGAACCAAGTAAAGGTAATGGACCAGAAATGAAGCTAACAAAAATAACTGACTAGAATTGTAGCTAGTGAAGATAACGGATCAGAAATGAACCAAGTATAGATAACGGACCAGAAATAAAGCTAGTAATATGGCAATTGAAGAATTGATGAAGAACAACATAGTTTCCATTAGTTTTTTTTATAAATTTCCTTTAATTTTTATAAATATATAACCTTATTATTTGATAATGTTAATAATTATATACCGGTGCATAGAAACACCGGAACGGACAGAAACGGAGTCAAATATGTATGTAAGAGTACTGTGATGAACGTTTCGCATCAGTCCTCACCTGTAAGTCATTTGGGTCTGAGTATGCTTATTCAGTCAGCCGCCGATAGTCTTACGACTAACATCTAATATATTTACTCTCAGCTAACCTTGTTAGCAATACACTGTTTAGTATAGGGTGCTTGAAGTACAGTTGTGAAGAAACTATACCTTGTGTTGCTATTACCCTTACTTAGTGTCATTGAGTAAAGTGATCTATAAGAAAGAAAAGATCCATAGTTAATATTAAAGTGAGCAAGAGCTAATGGGTGTTATCCCCTAAGAATAATACAAGTTTCAGAGTAACCAGAATTAGACAAGGCGTTAGTCACGTTTACGTATTAAGTAATCAGTACTATAGTAAATACCCTCCAGTTAGACAGATAGCAAGTAAAGACAATCACATTGGTGAACCAGTATGGTGTGGAAAAAAAATTTACTAGTGAACACGTGATAATTTTAGAGAAGTATTGAGTAAAAAAGAGTGAACACGGAGAGCATATCTGATAACAGGAATTGGAAATTCAGGCAAACAGATATTGTGATTCAGTCATTTTTTTTTTAAAAAGCAATACTTAGGGCTAAAAACAAACATTATATTCACAGCAAAATGTGAACAAGTAAATGTGCAGTGATTAAAACATTAATAAACAATAAATCAGTTCAATTAGATAAACAGTTTGATGAACAGTGAAACCAGAAAAAATCTACAAAGGTACAGTAACGAAAAATCAGTTGAACAAACCGGACGTAGGTGAATCTCTAGATCAACAACTAACTAAGAAGAAAAACAAAAGTATTCTACAACTTAAGAAATTGGGAAGAGTTTAACACCCAATGAACCCACCAGAGGCAAAAGGAAGCAAGGACGTCAGATTAACTGGAGGAGAGAGGCAATAACCAGGGGAGTAATATTTCAATACAGGCGTCCCCCGCTCTTATTACAAAATTGTGACTCACACTTACAACAAAAGGGTAATAAGTGCGAGTCATGTCTCGAAGTTAGATTTTTATAATTCTTATCCCTACAATATTCTGTTTTCTACGAACAAGGGGTCAAAGAAAATATTATATGACTGACTATAGTAATATTTTAATTTGGAGTGACGTGGCATATATATTATGACTGTACAATGTACTTACTTTTAGTATTTTATAATAGTTTTAAATTATTTTTAACAATTGCGAATATTGCACAATTATAGATTGTGCTGTCATATTGGGTAGGATATTGAATAGGTATAAATTCTATAAAAGTTTGATTTTTCTATTCAATTGTTACGTATGTGGCCTTATCTAAAATGAAACATAGCATTTTGTTCAATTTCGAAAACAAATAAATACCAATTTTTAAATAATCAATTTTATCGTAATCCACTTTAGAAATCTTTATATACGGCGTACCATGTTTCACACTGTGATCTCTTTCGTTAATGTATTAACGATTAATTTATAATTATGTCCATGTTAACTTTAGTGATTATTTCAAATTTTAGAAATTTCCACACGATTCCTAATCCATAATATGGAACATTGCTGGATTAGAGTCATGCACGAAGAAAAAGGAATGGTAGTGATGGGTGGTGACAAAAAATAGAGTTGGCTATAATGGATCCAAATTATTTTAGTTAATGCCGAATATATAATTAAATACATAATTGCCATATATAAGGGTTACAATCTGGAGAAAATGCTAACTTTATAAATAACTATGCAGCTTCCTACTCTCTTTTTGGTCACTGGTTACTTTGCCCTATAATATTCATTTATTGTATTGAAAGTATTAACCATTTTTTTAGAGTTCAGCAATTCCATTATTAAATAAGAAAATTCTGTACAATTCATCTTATACCGAAAATCATTATTGCGTCGATTCGAATATGTAAAAATGGTAGGAACAGATCTGCAAAAGAGATTTCCAATATATATTGAAGAATTGAAGTAAGAATATGAATTGAAAAACTTAAAATCTACTCTGAATTTCTGAAATACTAATTTATTTAATCGAATATTTATTTCAAATTTCTTTCTCGTAAATATATTATCTACCTACCATAATTTTTCTTAATCAATCTCGCACGCGTGATCATATAGTTTGTAATAGTCATGGTGAAACCAGCTTAACGGAAAACTAAAAACAAATTACCAAAGTTACTCCTGAAATATTTTTTATACCATGTAATGTAAGTCCGAGACATGACCCACACCTATTTGACTTGTTGTAAGTATGAGACGTAATAAGAGCGGGGGACGCCTGTAATGTCAATTAATGTGTATTTGATCTTCTTTGCGATGAGATAGCAAACTACTGATAATTATCAGAAGGGGTTAGTGATACATAAGAACTCGAACTAGAAAGGTTATAGACAATAGCTTGTGAGATAGAGGTGATATGAAATAATTCTCAAGGTGAGAATAGAGGATGTTTAGAAGAAATTTTTTTTATATAGTATTGAATTTTTTTAATTTGTAGAGGAAAAAATAACGTGCATTGATTTTATAGTGTATGATATTAATTGAATTTTTTCCTTTTTATATGATAATATATGTTGAGTTAATGAAATTTTTGTGTGATTATTTGTGTTAGGATGCTAAGATTCTAACCATTAACTTTTTGAATTTCAGCAAAAAGTAATACCTAATACAAACATTTAGATATTTAAGAATTTATTATATATAGGGTGAATAATATAACATAAAGTATAAACCCGGATGACCTCATCGTCATGGAACATACATATATCCTCAGAGGAAGAATTAATAAATGCAAACCCAATAACAACACGATCCGGAAGGACATCACGACCAGTATTTAAACCAGAAAACACACAGCAAACACGTAGGGAGGCTAAGAAAGCAAGCAAAGATTTAATTATTCAAATATTTAAGAAATTAGAGAGAAATCTTGCCCACAGAGATAGGCAAGAAGATTTTAATATAGACACATTATTTGAGTTGGAACCAGAAAATTTAACAAGAACAAGGGCGGATAATATAACCATGACTCAGGATGAATTAGCAAATTTAATTAAAAATGCCACAACTACTATTGTAAACACAGACTCTTTGCCGACATTTAGAGGAAAGAGAAGAGCAAACGATCCAGCATTTGAGGAAAAAAATACCTTTTCTCTGCACCTCAGTTTATTAAACAATCATATAAATAGTTTAAGGGATCCTTCAGATCAAGAGAAGAAACAAATATTGTTTAGGTCAGCTGATACTAAATTAGGTGATTTTCACATTGCAGTAAATAATTTGGTAAATAGAGGAATTCAGCATACATATGAGCAGATAACGAAACTTTTAGGACAGGTTTATGTACAAACGACGGCTATGAACATTTATACAGTTTGCGCAGACATTCACACTGCTAAGCTGATAAATGATGACGAGGCACAGAGCAAGTTAATAGAAATGTTTGTAAACATGAACCAGGTAACAAAACACATTTTGGAAGATACACCAGTAGATATATTTAGATGACACATTTCCGGTGATAGAAGCGGCGGAAACAAATGCAGCATATTTGGTTAGACAAAAGAAACATACAGCTGATGTAGCAAATAATGCAATGTATTTAGTGTTAATTGCGCCACAATTAAATAACAGCATAGTGAAGCAGGTAGTACACGGTAAATTTAAAGACACGGCAACTATTTTGACAAAAACGATGGCCACTATTAGACAGATGTCAAGTGATAAGAAAATCGTAGCCGAAAAGAAGTGTGTTAGAACAGAAACATTTTATACAGCTAAGCAGGGACACACAGAGACACATGAAGATGTACACGAAGGGTACAGTGAATTTCATGATCAAACAGAGGCGTTATACGCAGGAACGAACAACAAGGGTAGAGGAAAATACAGAGGCGATAGTACGCAAAATTGTAGGTACAATTATATGACTAACAGAGTAAATAGGTATAAACAATGCGAGGCAGGCGGTAGAGGTCAAAACGTTAGAAGATGTTTTAATTGTGACTGCGTAGGGCATTACATTGGCGACTGTAGAATGCCAATGAATAATAGAATGAATAGGAATACAGAGCGGAATAATTTTTTTTCAGAAGAGAACATAGATAATATAGCACAAAAACTAGGTAGATTAGATTTAATAAAGGAAATTCTTACCGCTAGAAGCGAGAAAGAGGTAAATTCAACATCTAAACGGCCGGCTGACTCCGCACGTTTAGGGTCGAATGTAAAAATAATTTCGTGCGTTAAACCCAATAAACATTCTGAAAGAAATAGATATGAAGCACTAAATGAAGTAGAACTCAGTGAAGAGTATAAGGACACTAAGGAAGCCTTAATAGCGGTTAGTTGTATTAATGATTTAAATAGGGAAAATTATACAAGTTCGAACTTTGGTATTCGAGAGAGTTTTAAGCCAGTTATTGTGGTAAAACATAATAATGTAGTTTGGAATGCTTTGGCTGATACAGGAAGTGAGAAATGTATAATAAATAACAGAAACTAGAACAGGAGGAAATCGTAATAATAGAAGGGGTAAATGGAAAATCTAAAGTCATTGGAGAAGTTTATTTGGAATTAGCATTAAATTCAGGGAAGAAAATAAAAGTTCAAGCATTGATGATTAAGAACTCAAATTTCACGTATGATTTAATACTAGGTAGAGACATTCTCAGAAGATCAGAGATAAATTTGAAAAAAAAGACACATCCGAATAGATAGAGAAATAATTCCATTTAGGGATAAATACAGAATATATTCAAGGGACATAATGTCAACTAACTGTTTACTAGCAGATTTAGTTTTAAAAGGAAGCCGAAATAGAAGAAAGCATATTATAAATGCAATCAACGAGAAAGTAAGTAATGGTATAGTAAACCCAGTACGCGCTTGCCGAGTAAGTCCAAGCTAACAAGTACATGAAAAAAGTGTTGTGAGTATTGACAAAGTAAGTTCAAATAGAAAGAACTGGCAGAGTAAGTCCATGTGAAAAAGTTCATAATAACAGTGTTATGAATACAGAGTTGACGTGTAAAAAGAAACAGTCAAATATGAGATATGGGAAAAATGTCCATATAAACAGCCAAGTTATTCCAGCGAATACTTTAGGTATAGTAAATGGCTTTATTAAAAATAGCGCTGAGGAGAATTTTGTTATCCCTAGAAGCCTTAATAAGTATAGAGAGAGATAGTAACTCTAAGGAAAGAGTAAATAGTTGTCCTTTAATGGTTACTAATCCTACAGACAAGGATATATATTTAGCTCAAAACTCAATGATAGGCATTTTAGAGAGTTATGAAACCAATGTGGAGGTTAACTTAGCAACAGTTTCGGAATGGTTAGGTGAGAAAACTCCGAATAAGGTAGATAATAATATTCCTGAATCATTAGATGCTGTATGTAGAGGCGAAATAAGAATGTCTTTAGGATTTAATGCAACGAACGAGTCAGAAATAAACAATTTAGGATCTCGTGACAGAGGCACGAGATACGAACGTGACGTCCTCGTGAACGAAGACGTTAGAAGCGAAAAAAGAGAGGTAGGTACATGCCAATTAATTGCTGATCGCAATGTAACAGCAAGTCAGATTAACATTGAGTTTGAGTCAGCGAAAAAATTGCAGCCGTTGCAAAACAACGATATTGTTTGTGGTTCAAGCGAGTACAGAGAACCAGCAGTTAAACTTTTGAATCAGTTTAGAGATGTTATAACGCAAAAAGACGAACCAATTGGAGCTTCGAACGTTCCTAAACATAACATTAGGTTAAAAAAAAACATGACACAGTAATTAACAAAGTACCATATAGGATTCCCCATAAATATAAGGAGAAACTTGATCTTATCACTCAACAAATGTTAGAGGACCAAATCATAGAGCCCTCAACAAACAACTTAAATTTCTCGGTCATCATTGTAACTAAGAAATCAGGGGAAATTAGACCAGTAATTGATTTCTGTGATTTAAAAAAACAGTTCACATAGAAGGGTTCCCGTTGCCAAGAGTAGATGATATATTAAAATCACTCGGGAGACTCTAAGGTGTTTTCCACTTTAGACTTCCAAAGTGCTTTTCACCAAGTTCAATTAACAGATGAATCTAAGAAGTTAACAGCTTTTTCTGCTAATTTTCAGAAATTCCAATTCCGGAAGTTGCCTTTTGGCTACGTGAACTCACCTATGGTATTTCAATCAATTATGACTAAGGAACTTAATAAAGTAATAGGGAAATTAGCTTTTGTTTTTAAAGACGACATATTAATCTATAGTAAATCAAATGAAGATCATTTAAATGACATATCTAAGGTACTGGGACATTTAAATGAAGCAAAACTAAAGCTAAAGCTTGAAAAGTGCCGCTTTTTCGAAACAGAAATTCAATTTCTAGGGCAAAAAATCACAACACAAGGTATAGTTTCTACACAACTGTACTTCAAGCACCCTATACTAAACAGTGCATTGTTAACAAGGTTAGCTGAGAGTAAATCTATTAGATGTTAGTCGTAAGGCTATCGGCAGCTGACTGAATAAGCATACTCAGACCCAAATGACTTATAGGTGAGGACTGATGCGAAACGTTCATCAAATCATCCCCCCCCCACCCAATATCACCAAGTTCTGAAGCTTTCAAAATATTAAATTATCAGCGATCGAAATCCAAAATATAAATTTTATCCTAATAAAATTCTATCAAGTTATTGGTAACTTAACTTATTTGTTAGGCTTTGTGATTAACTTTAAATTTCAAACTATCCTAGTATATCATATTACAAATATCCTTCATCTTTCGCCCCCTTCTTTCAGATTATGAATCTGATAGTAGGTTTGGAAACTTCAGGTATTTTTAATATTGGTATACTTTCATCCTAAACTATAAAAATATATTGTTTACTATGAACAAAAAAAATATTTTTCTAAAAAAAAAATTTCTAAAATGCATTAAATTTAAAAAAATTATTTTATTAATTCATTTTATTTTATTAATCAAATATTCGAATGTTAAAATGAAGGAGAAGGCTAAAAACAAAGTTAAAATTTTCATAGTTTATAAAATCTAACGTTTCGATTCAGTACATGAATCATTATCAAAGTAGGCATCTGTAATGAGTTTAAAAAAGTTATACAAAATTTATTGGAGATAAAAGAAAAGATCAAAACATTAAAAAATGAAAGAGAAATGATAAAATGAAGATAATAAAAAAAAACACAATATAAAAAAAATGATAAAAAATCAGCTATCTACAATTAAAAGAGGGAATGAACTATTCTGGAGGTTTAATGAAGGTTTGCTTTTAAAAATATAAAGAGATTCTAAAATTTTTAAGTCTGAACTATTTGAGGTAGAGTTTGCCCCACGTAATCAGGCGGGCAGTGCCCACCTGATTACGTGGGCATGACGTCACGTAATCTTTATATGCGGATAGCAGAGCATGCAGGGCGTAGCTATAGAACCAATAATATTTTAGCATCTCCACCTCATTCATCCATTAGAGACCATACTGAACAGTGTAATAGTGCAATTTCCATAGATAATTTTAAGATTTTAAACTCTACCTCAAATAGTTCAGACTTAAAAATTTTAGAATCTCTTTACATTTTTAAAAGCAAACCTTCATTAACCCTTTACCGGGCACTCATAGAAATATTCAGAAATGATTGTTTTTGACTTCAGATCTTAAAAGTACATCATAATAAAAGATATTTTTATTGAAGTTGTTTTTTCAAAATTCTTCATATTTTTGATGCAAATTAGAAATTATGAAGTGATCATATATGATCACTTGCCGGTCTCAGGTAAGAAAGTCCAACAATTTTTGTGATCATATATGATCACTTGCCATTCTAAGGTAAAGATTCTTTAATTGTGGAAAGCGAAAGAAAATCACAATGGAAGGTGAAATAAATAAAATTAAAACTTCAAATGTTTATTACAACTTATAAAGAGTATGACAGAATATAAAGTAAAATGTAGCCAACCATAACCTCATCAATGGACTGCTTTGGAGTGTGAGGTACTCTTCTAAAAGATTGGTTGAGGTGGCTGAACAGTGGGCGAACTTTATAAAACCTGTCAATGTTACCAAGTGCTTGGGAGTTGTCGTTGAAATGGATGGTGCGTCTCAGGAGTCTGAAGCGTTTGGATGACATATGGTCAGCCACTTGATATACTCTGGTCCTCTTTGCCCAGTAATCATCCAGTGAGGGACATGTCACAACCCCCATGTACAAAAGGATAGCCATGAAATTGAGGATCTCGCCTTCATCTGTGCTGAAGGAGCTACCGATATCTTTATGGTTGGCATAAAGATTAGTTTGGTAGGTTATTTGCTTTATGAGGTCAGGACTGAAAAATTTAAAGAAATATTGAAGGGAGTTTCCACAAATATAGGAGGCTTATGGTTATAGTCAGGCAAGGAGGGATTCTCTAAGTCTACTCTTTTCCAGGTAGTTGGCCTAGTTTGAAAGGTGCTTTTGCCTTTACTTCTAGCCAATGCTCTTCCCCTTACTCTTATGCAGCTCTCCTTCCGGATTCTCGCTGTCTTCAATCTCCTGCTCTTGAAGCTCTGTGCAGTCATTCACATCTTCAGACATCTCCTCTTCTTCATCAAATGGTGGCCTTGTGCATAGCCTTTTCACAGGAGGCTCTTCGCTTGTACTTGGAGTATCCATGTTGTGGGGCTCAGGCACATAGTCTGGATCATTATCATCATCATCAAATGATTCATCCTCACTGACATTGGGGTCTGCTGGGATGATGGTCGTCTGGCATTTAGCCTTCTTGTAAAAGAGGGAACAGGGCAACTGGAAAGAAAAAATCAATGTAGAAAATTCGCACATTGAAAGCAATTGGAATAGATTCATCATAAGCATGTTCATCATAAGCAAGTGAAAAAAGGGGTGAAGGTTCCAACCATCGAAATGATTCACCAAAACAATCAAACGTATGCTTTCCAAGAATATTGAATTTCTATAGCAAATTACGTAGATAATATATTTTAATCTCAAATTAGGCAATTATCTTTGTAGTCACTTTATACGTATTTTGGTATTAATATATAAACAAATTACACCTCTTACTGGACAAAGTAGTTAAAAATTATCACTTAAAAATAAATATTCTATAACCTATACTTAGCTACTATAAACTGGTGAGTGATCAAATATGATCACTGCAACTTTAACCATAGACTGGCAAGTGATCAAATATGATCACTGCAACTTTAACCATAGACTGGCAAGTGATCAAATATGATCACTGCAACTTTTACCATAGACTGGCAAGTGATCATATATGATCATCCATTTTTTCAAGAAGTTTTTTTCCCAACTTCTAGATATTCACCATATACATTACCTACGTTAGGCTAAAGCACACATTTTCATCTATATAATATCACAGTGTTAGTTACTTACCGACATCTTGTTGAACAGAAGAGACTCTTGAAAAGCCACAAAACGTCGCAGATGCTCCCCCTATGACAGCCACAGTGCTACTGATGCATTACTCTCGTGCTCAACCAGTAGTGATGCTGCTTAGAAATGACGTCATTGGCGTGACACTAGCTTAAAGCATTCCCCTTGGCTGAGGCTATGTGACGTCAGTACATTGATGCATAGAATGTGGTGGCAAGGCAATTTATATATCATATTTAAGTGATCATATATGATCACTTGCCCGGTAAAGGGTTAAACCTCCAGAATAGTTCATTCCCTCTTTTAATTGTAGATAGCTGATTTTTATCATTTTTTTTAAATTGTGTTTTTTTCTTTTATTAGCTTCATTTTATCATTTCTCTTTCACTTTTTAATGTTTTGATCTTTTCTTTTATCTCCAATAAATTTTGTATAACTTTTTTAAACTCATTACAGATGCCTACTTTGATAATGATTCATGTACTGAATCGAAACGTTAGATTTTATAAACTATGAAAATTTTAACTTTGTTTTTAGCCTTCTCCTTCATTTTAAAATTGTGCAGAATTCCTGTAAATTTTATTCAAAATATTCGAATGTTTTTTTTACTTTATTTCTTAACTAATAAAAATGATTAATCCTTATTGTTTATTTTTAATATCCTGTGTATTAAAATTTTATTTTTTAAACATTATATTTCTCTCTGTTTGGTAACGTGTGCTTTTAAAAATCCTAAAAATTTGTTCCATCAAAGTTCTTAAACAAGAAGTGTGTTGGCATAAATTTGATCTATTCACTTTTGTTCAAATGTGTTGACATAATCTGTGATTTTTTATTTTGGTTCAGTGAAATATTAAAATTAAACTAAAATTTAACAGTTCAACGTATATAATCATTTTCAATTAAAATTAATGATATCATCAAAAATCTTAAAAAAGAAATGTGTTGATATAATTCGAGATTCTTGTTCTCGATTTCATTACGGTCTAAAAAAATATTCTTAATTTTAATCCTTTAAGTATACAGTCATGATCACTTAAACTTTTCCATTAAAAACTATATGATTTCACACATATAAAACAAACCACATTTAAATGTTTGTGAACTTGTTCATTAAAAAAAATTATTTTCGTTTACTTTATCACATTAGCTGTTATAAATTATTGTTTACTTTAAAAAAAAATCTCGATAATATTCGTTTGCAAGTTCTGATGTGTTCTGACATGACTTTATTATATTTATAACATCAAGGAATATATATGAAAAAATAAACATTAATTCTACCCATTACTTAAATTTAAACTAATGCTAAATTTCCATTTAAATTTTTAAACACTAGTGTCTCTATTTCTTGAATTTTTGCTTTTACTTTTCGATTCTATTCTGATATCCCTAATGTTGAGATTTGTAATATTAATTATTACGGATGACCTTTCCATTTTTCTCCTTGTTCGTCCTCTTACACAAAAGGGCGATTCAGGTTTTTGAATGTTTCTGCTGAAATCCTGTTTTGCAGAGTTCGTGCTGCATAAGTCTTCTCTTTTAGCTCCTTCTTGAACTGTCTGGCCATCCCTGAACCGTAAACACCCATCGCAATCACGATTACTGCTAATACTAACAGTAAAAGGTCTGCAAAAATGTCGGGGATTAGGTCAAAATGGGGTTCCTTGGCAGCCTAGATTGCCGTTTTGTAGTTTTGTTTCGTCACGGAGTTCGCGTTGTTGAGCAATTCCACGATTGCGTCTATATTGTAGTTAGACTGCTGTTGCCTCATTGTATACTCAATCAGCTGTTCGCTTGTGTTCGTCTGCGTCAATCGACCTTGTTACTCAGTTACTTCCTCGTCTGAACGTTTAATGCAAACTTTCAGGTCTGGCGCCGGTGGCTGAATGTGGCTGAGTATGGCTGAATACAAACGGCTGGGCTAGGTTGAGGAGGCTGATGTCGTTGGCTGAAATGCAGAGAAAAGATCAGCTAATGGCCCCTGTTTGTTTATATTTATTCAACAAACTATGTTTAATTTGTAATTATATGACCTTAAAAATTTACAATTTAAATTCAATAAAAATTCATCACAATTATTCTTCCCTCTCATTTTGATTTTACTTATTCAATTATTTCAAATTTCAATATCATACATACAATACCAAAATATTCTTAGTAAAATAAGACGCAGAGAAAAAGAGACCAACATACAGTTTTTTGGTCCATTGACTAACGATTTACAAGTATTTGAAAAAGCGGAAACATTTTTGTGGCCCATACTGTATTACAATAAAAAAGTGATTTCTATTTTTATTTAAGAGGATTAAGTTAACTTAAGGAAAGAGCATGCTGTTGAAATAAGAGAATTACTATATTAAATATAAGGATTAGTGTTTTATATTTAAGGGTTATACATTTAAGAATGTATGACGTGAGTCACAATATGGTCTCACTATGAAATACCTCTGGAACAAATAATCCCAAAATGTTCGTAGGACTAATGATCTAACCTAAGTATTTTGGATTTTTTTTTTCATATTTTTTCAATGCGTTTAAGAGATTATCTAAGTTCTACAACAGGAAAAGATGCATCTCCACAAAAGAAAATTCGATAGTGAATGAGGAAATGAAAATTCGATAGTTAAATATATATTTAATTTTAAAGTTTTATTTCTTAGTAGTACGGTTCATTATATTTGATTTAATTAAAAGATTAAATGTATATTTTATTTAAAGTGTAATTCATTTTCATGTGCTCATTTATAATAATGCATTTCATTGTAGTGTAATTATTTGTTTTGCTATTGGTTTGGTTATCATATTCGGTCTGTTTCGGTGTTCTTATGCGTAACGAGCCGAAACGAAGCTAGTGGGAGATTATTTTTATTTTTAATTCAAGATCTATACTTTATATAACCTTTTGAGTTCAGTAAATGAAAATTCACTTGGCATCCGCGTTTTAGATCTTTTAAAATGAAGCCCTAATTACGGTAATATCTAGTTAGTTTGTTGCACTGAACACTTCATGATTGTTTTTATGACTTGGTAGGTGGGTTGCGGTGATGTCCACCCCCAAGGACATATATCAGTAACTATATATTTGAAAAATAAAATCCCACAAGCTCCGAGTCACCCTCGTATAACTGACAAATCACATCTATGAGGAGAGGATCACACCTGTATTTTATTACAGGTACTCGATGTGAGCGTGCACGCTCCCGCCACTTCCTAAAATGCGGAAAAAAAGAATTTGCGTGCACGGTTACATAACTGTCTAAAACGCGGAAAAATGGAAAATTTTGGAATGCACGTAGCAAGCTCACACTACTGTCTAAGATACGGAAGATCTTTTATTTTAATTAGCGTTCATGATATCTGCAGGTATCATAGATATCATTAAAATAAAATTTTGATTATAATTATTATACCTATATATATTATTCTTTCGTGTTCGGAAATGTATAACCATCCGATAACTCGATACTTAGCCTAATTGACTATAATACGACAAAAAATAATTTGCGTTGAACACTCACGCCACTTAGGGTAAGTTTTTAGTTATCGAACGGATCTACATTTTCGGACTCTTAAAGAATATATACAATAATTATAATATATAACTTATTATTTTAATTGCTATCTGCTGTAGGTGTCACGGATATTACCAACGGTATCTGTAAGTTACATGGATACCAATATTTACGCGATTGCTGCGCAGCACGCTACTGACTAAATTACAGATATGCTGAATGGAAATTATATAGTGTAAGTAATATGTCTAATGAGAATATGAGTTAGCGTGATAAATAATGTGCACACATGTGTTTTAACGGAAAAATTAATATGTTTGATAGCATGATATAATATTATGAATGGAAATATCAGTCAGCACGAAAAAAATACGTTCCTTAGGACGCTACAATCGGCCAGTGTAACGGAAAACATGATCATGTGTGAAGATAACGACATTTTATTTAGCTACGTCGTATTAGATAGTTACGATATATTATATAGGGTTCTAGATAAATTGCTCGAAAGACAATTGCTCGAAAACAATTGCTCAAAAAACAATTGCTCGAATGAACAATTGCTTGAATGAACAAAATTGCTCGAATTATAAAATTGCACTGTTTTCGATTTTATAAAAGTCAGTTATTCATGAAGTGGAGCTGCACCTAACAATCCTTGTTTCTTTTAAGTAACTGATCATTAATCATTCTATAAATGATTTTAATTATTAATCATTCTGCATAATCTTTTTAGACCGTTTGTGTCATAGTAAATAAATAGAGAAGTATACCAAGTACAATATTGGAACATCAGAAAATACTCTGAGTGACGTCACACAAAGTATTTTCCTTTTGTTTTTTAAATAAAAAGTGTGCCATTATTCAGTTAAACGTGCATTTTCATGGAAATTAACTTACATAAAATTGTTTGTATCACGTTTTACACTCTATTCACTTATAATATTCACCTTATAATACTTATAATATTTGAGAGTACTCTGTGCGACGCCATTTGTTTACATCGTTTTTGAAGAATGGATCAAGTTCACCGTCAATAAATTCGAAACTTAGCATACTTCTCTATTTATTTACTATAGTTTGTGTCATCTCGTATGTAACATGTGAATTGGAATCATGTGGTGAATCACTACTATTCATGTTTTCTTATCATAAAACCAGAAAAAATTTGTAGATTTATTAAAACTCTGCCGTAACTTTGAGTTATTTCACCTATTGAGGTACCACATACAGATAGGCTAGTAATAAATAAATTTTCGGGTTTTATGATGAAAAAAACATGAATAGTTGTGATTCACCACATGATTCCAATTTTTTAGAAAAAAGTGGAATAACTATTAACCCATTGGTCATAAGGCTAAGCCGTTTTATCTGTATAAAATAAGTGACTACCTCTTCCTTTTGCATACTACAGATCTTCTCTATCTGTAATAGTTTTAGAGATAATTGGACTTGTTCACTAAGTGCGGGGCAATGCCCTCGTTGACGCTAATATTTTTATTGAATAAATATTGGAAATAAATGATAATTGAATTATATTTAATCTAATAATAATGAATTTTACATGATTTTATTAATTAATTGAAATGAATGGATTATATTCTATTTCAATTATTGAACTGATCGATGTAGTACATATTTTACTTTTCATAGTGGTTATATGAATAATATTTGATGTTTATAATTTGTAGTTATTTAAACAGCTACCTTATATAATAATTCATGATGTATACGACAACATTATACACAAATTGATGACGTCGTACGGGATGGAAAATTACTTAAATTCACTGGAATCTAATGAATATGAAATTTAATATAAAATGGGCTGTGTATAGCCAAAAACGAATAAGTAATGTCCTTAAATATTATTAAATAATGGAATATATGCACGTTACACAGAGAAAAAAGTTTACTCATATTTAATGGGTCAACAATTTATGCTTTGAATCAATTTATTACGTGAGTTAGTTTGACTATATTCATGTTTTCACGTGTGTCAAAACAGCTATGACGTGGTGTGTCACCAAACATAGTTAATTCAAATCATTTTATGGATTGAATCAACTTATTATGAGAGTTAGAGTTACATTTTGGGAATTTGAATATATGTTAAAACAACTAGGACATAGTATGTTGAAGTAACTCACAAAGATTGTTAATTCAATGTATCTGGTGTATAAATTAACATACTATGACAGTTGACGCTACTTTTTTAAGTATAGGAGCGAGTTAAATCAATTATGACATAGTGTGTAATAGTAACCCACAAAGACTGTTAATCCAGTGTACTCTGCAGTGTATGAATTAACTTACTATGAGATTTGGCGCTTCGTTTTTGTAAGTTTAGGTGTGAGTTAAAACAACTATGACATAGTGTGATAAAGTAACCCACAAAGACTGTTAATCCTATGTATCAGGTGTATAAATTAACTTAATATGAGAGTTGGTGCTACTTTTTTAAAGTTTAGGTGTGAGTTCAATCAAATGAGTAAGTGGCAACTTATGCTTTCCTCAAAGCCAATTAATCGGTTGACACTTTAGAGTTCAAATCTTATTTCAAGTGTGTTACGTGTTGAATGTGAACGCTCTTCAATACCATTTTAGTTCAAGTGCAAACAATAGCTTTATATGCACTAAATAGTATTATTGCTGCCGATCGATTATTAAGTATTAATTAATTCTATTAATAAATTGATAAATGTCTGCCTAAATATTCTAAAATTTTGGGGATTGATAGGCTGGCGGCTAGGTAGTTATTTGAAGAGCTGATTATCAGTATATTACTTTTCATAATAATAAATTTTGATTACTGCCTTCCAGTTTGTAAACTGATATCCAAACTAATTTTCCTAGATTATTATATGTTAACTTATTTAAGCATCATACCTACCTAGCTGTTTTTTCAGTGTCAATACCTTCCGATATTTCGGAACTTATCGTAGTATCTTAGGTAAAGTGGTCTGATAATTTCTATTTTTTTAAACTAGTTAGTCTACCTATAGGTAGGGTTACACAGGTAAATTCGGTTCTTGAATTTCTGAATTGTGGTCCTATTAAGAGAGTCTCAAAATCATTCTGAAATTAGTTTAGCTATATATTGAATTGCTGAATATCATAATAAGCTCAATTTATGATATGTTCTATTTTTTTCACGAGTGCCTTGAAGCCATGATGGTTATTAATGTTTCTGAGATAAGAGGCCGCAGTTAATATAAGTGTCCCAATTTACCTATACTTGACCCTAGTTTTCTATGACCGGGAGAACTCCATCCAGGGAGGTAGTCGGAAGAGAACACCGTCCAGGGATTTGGCAGTGAGAACTCCAACCAGAGGTGAGCCTTTTGATATATAATGCTTTTTTGGTATTTAATTAAAATCTAAATTAAGAGTGTATAATGAACAAAATTATGAGGATTAGCCAGGAGAATCTATTGCATTTATAAGAGCTAAATTTATACTGCATCTGAAGATTTATAATTAGTTAAACATTTTATATAAATAATTTACATATATGAAACAATTCTCGGTTAATAATTCTCTTCATTTCTTTATTAATATGGTTTTCTATATTTTCTGAATCTACCTTCAGATCTTTATGAAGAATTGATGGAGTAGATCAACGTCATCAACTATATGAGTCCTTTTCATTTCCTTTGAATGATTCAGGAACAATTATGCTAGGTCAAAGTAAGTATTTGAAAATGTTAGATGATTTTTAAATATGTATTTACAATATGATTAACTCTTTCTTTTTCATATGTTTTTAGGGATTCCAGACATGAAAAGAATATCGAAGCTGTCGCTATCTCATCATAAAAGGAAAAAGAGTAGGTGATATAATTGATAATGTACATGAACGATACTATGAATTTATATTCAATATATATGCATTAAGATACGAATCTCTTATTTCAGGAATTGGCAACCTATAGTCGTGAAAGACAGTGACGAGAATTCAAATTGTACTTCTAAATAATAAATCTTAAACTTAAATGTTTATATTTCGTTTTCAATTTGACCTTGGTAATTCTATTGGCATATTTCTATATCAGTGCCTAATGAGTAAGATGAATTGCACTTAAATATGGTTTAAAAGATAAAGGCTTTATTATTATTCATTAAGTTATAGTAAAATTGCAGCATATCAAAGATTTATTCTATCAACTTTTGTAATCTAGCCTGGTTAATTAATTCATCTAGCCTACCTATTTATTACTACGTAAAGTTATTTACGTCATCTAACTACTTATTTATAAACTGACCTGATGAAGTCACTTATTCAATCTAATCTATAAATTTACAACTAATAACCATATATCAATTCATCGGATCGAGAACATTTCAAAAAGCAAGGATAGATCTAGGACTCTAGGTGATCAATTAAAAAAGTCATGTAAAGAGTTTGGCTACTGCTAACCGGACCGATATTTCAACCTACACTAATAATTGATATACATTTACTTAGTTTACTAGTAGTTGATATAACCAACACGAGATGTTGATATAACCTACACAAGTAGTTGATATAACCAACACGAGTAGTTGGTATAACCTACACGAGTAGTTGGTATAACCTACACGAGTAGTTGGTATAACCTACACGAGTAGTTAGTATAACCTACACGAGTAGTTGGTATAACCTACACAAGCAGTTGGTATAACCTACACAAGCAGTTGGTATAACCTACACGAGTAGTTGGTATAACCTACACGAATAGTTGGTATAACCTACACGAGTAGTTAGTATAACCTACACGAGTAGTTGGTATAATCTAGACGAGTAGTTGGTATAACCTACACGAGTAGTTGGTATAACCTACACGAGTAGTTGGTATAACCTACACGAGTAGTTGGTATAACCTACACGAGTAGTTAGTATAACCTACACGAGTATTTGATATAACCTACACAAGCAGTTGGTATAACCTACACGAGTAGTTGGTATAACACATAGGAGTGATTGGAGAAACATACAAAAGTAGTTGATGTAACCTTGTTCTGTAGTTGTTATAACCATTACATATAATTGGTTCAACCATCACGAGTAGTTTTGACTATCACAGATAGTTGTTGTGACCATCGGGAATTAAAAATAATCAACTCACATATGTGTTGTTTTTACCAACGTCAATTTAACTCATTTTAAATAGTCTCTACAACTCACCACGTAGGTAGGCGCACAGATAAACCATAAAATTTAGTCAAAATAAATCAAATATGATTTGATTCAACTAATCCTTTCTCTGTGTGTATACCGTGCATTTTTCGCGGGTACCCACAGTCTACGTATAACAGTTCGTGGAAAATCTTTCAATTTGCTGCTCCAGCCATTGAGAACTATTTTCAACAGTAATTTATGAATCATATTGAATGTGAAAACAGATTTTAATGGATATTTTCCGAGGGAGATTTTTTCCTGCGGGGGATATTTTCTTCCTTGTTTATTCCTCGCCCCTTTTTTTCCTTGCCCCTGGGTCACATGCGTCTTTGGACGCTAATAAAGGGGCGTTTACACGGGCACACATGTGTGCCACTGCTGTGTGTTCAGGGCTCTCGACACACACTTTTTGTGTGTGGCACACAAGTGAGCGATAACTCCGTGAGCGAATGCATGTGTGCCACTGTTGTGTGCCGGAGCAATTTTATGTAGCATATTATCTGCATATAATTTAGTTATCGCTAAAATAGTGTAGTAGTATTGATAGGTAATAGTATTGGTAGATTAAATAAAGATTTACCAACAGAGTGAAAGGATATATTCACGGGATAGTAATAAAATTGAGTATGTTAATAGCAAATTGTAGCCTGTAATAGTGTAAAACAACGGTAAAGATTTGGAAATTAGAAATTAATTATACAGAAAAGTAGATACAACATTTACTAAGCAAACCATCATTACAGTATGAATTTTATTAAAATAGTAGGAATATTTAATTCAATGATCATATTACAGTGTCTGAATACAGTGAATTCATAATTCTGAGCCACTTCATATTTTTGGTGCACTAGATAGTTTTCTATGATTAAAATCTTAAGAAAACCATGGTTATTGAGGGATAACTCCATGCAATTTTTGACGTATATTATTTTCTATAATTTAAACATAGAAAATATGTACTTCAAAACTAGGTGTATTTCATAATTCGGTCCTTCATTTGTAATCGAGTGCTTCATAACTAAGGAGTTTTACAGAATTACCTAAGTATTAAGTAATATATTATAAAAGCGAATATTTGAACAATATTTATAACATACAGAATAGGATATTAGTCACTGACTCGTACCGGAACTGAAACGCAGGCAAGTGAGTGACACTCAGCAGTGCGGGCACAAAGTATACGTGTGAACACTTTACTGAAAAACAATGCCACACACTGCGTTCGAGAAGCGATTTGGGTACACGCCAGTGTGCGCGGAAAATTGCCACTGGGAAGATTGCCCCCGGGAAAACTGCCACTGGGAAAATTGCCATTGTGGGAAAACTGCCACCTGGAAAATTGCCACTGAGGAAAATTGCCACTATAAAATATATTAGCTATATATTAAGTAACTGAAAAAATATTTTACTCTATAAAAAATACCGAACTGAATACAAAAGTATTCGAATTTTATATAAAAATAATTCTCAGGGACAAACTTAAAATAAATATTTTTGTCTATGAAAAAAGTACCGAACTGAATATTAAAGTACTCGAATCATATGTAAAGAAAATTTTCACTGTGCGTTCATCTTTCATTGAGAAGTTTAAAAAAAACTATTCAACCATAGAACGATCAATGAGCCTGAGAGGCACATTTCGGTTTGAAATATTTATTCATAATTTAATAACTAATTTATTTGAGTTACTGAAATTTTTTGACTTTTATTACCTAAGACGTAACTCTATTTATTGTGAAACTGATGCAACATATTTTGTTGTTTAGCGTGAAATTAATGCAGCAAGATTTTTTTTATTATTGAAACTATAAAGCAACAGAATTTTATTTATTATTTTAACTAATGCAAAAAGATTTAATTTAATATTGGTTTAACCTTTTCAGGGAACAATTAAACACATTGAGCTAAGAATTAATTGCGTATCAGCACACTATCACCCACCGACGGAAGAATTCACTTAGATCGTAATATATAAATTGTTAAAATGAGATGTACACATTATAAAAGTGGCAATTTTCCTAGCACCAAAAAGACGCTCGTGTGCGGGAGCCCCAAGTCCGAGCGTGCGTTAATACCTTCATTCTATTCATGATGAAATAGAATACTATATAAGTATATAATGTATGTGTATAAATTATTTTTATATATTTTCATTTATATATAAATATATAAAGATTACTTATAAAAAGTAAAAAAGATGACAATTAAGTAATATATGAGGATTACTTTGAAACTCTTCACATAAATGGCCATTATGTGGTTTGATGTACTGCACACTTTATGATTGTTTACTAACCTGGCAGGGGGGTTATACTAGATTAGTATATATACTAAATATATTAGTTTTTGATATCATAATAAATAGACTGAAGGTATTGACACACGCTCGGCATTTGGGGCTTATTAGGGGGATCTAAATTATACGAATATATTTCACTCATTGTTTCTAAAATAGTAACCATATAAAACATCAACATATCTTTCAGATACATTATAGATTTTAGCGATGCAAAACTATCATGAATATAATAGCTATCAAAACGAAAGAGTTCTAGTAATGAAATCGACAGCAAATACGAAGTCAAATATATCTACAGAAGAAATTTAAAATATGAACTATATTTATTACCAGCTTCTAATTATTACATATAGTGTAATGTACGTTTGAGGGTATATCAATTTGAATGATGTTACATAACGTTAAATTATTTTCAAATTGAAAGGAAATAAATAAAGTGATGTGTTTAGGACTCGAACTCTCAGCCTCTTATTTTATAATTGCGACTCATTGATATTATAAGCGACTCTGAGTCACTCGAATATTGTTAAGTGAATATATGCAGTGAAATTGGCATCAGGTTTCGATACATTTCGATAAATTAGGTATTTTATCTCACACGATTTGGGGCATTATGAATACATTTTGAACGGAATTCAGTAATATAATAGATATCTAACCCAGATAAAATTTAAGAGAGTATCTTCGATGATTTAAGAGCGTTTATGGTAGAGAGAATAAAACGTAAACGATACACCGATAAATTGCCGATAAATTCTCATCTGCGATTGACTGTAGAGGATTATCGAATAATCTTCAACGAATCATGGTTGATTCTACTTCCTCGAATTAATGAGGAGATTTCTTCAATGAATCTTCGGCGAGTTATGGAAGACTCATCTTCCCTGAATTACAGCAGGCAGCTCGTAGATGTATCTTCGGCGAGTTATGGAAGAGTCATCTTCCTCGAATTACAGCTGGCATGTCTTAGATGTCTCTTCGGTTAGTTATGGAAGACTCATCTTCCCTGAATTACAGCAGGCAGCTCGTAGATGTATCTTGGCGAGTTATGGAAGACTCATCTTCTCTGAACTACAGCAGGCAGCTCGTACTTGTATCTTGGCGAATTATGGAAGACTCATCTTCCCTGAATTACAGCTGACATGTCATAGATGTATCTCTGGCAAGTTTTGGAAGATGAGTCTTCCCTGAATTACAGCAGGCAGCTCGTAGATGTATCTTCGGCGAATTATGGAAGACTCATCTTCCCTGAATTATAGCAGGCATGTCTTCGATGAACATCGATGCATTATGATAGACTCATCGTCCCCTAATTATTACAGGATTGAATTATAGAAGACACGTCTTCGATGAAGATCGCTGAGTTACGACAGACTCATCTTCCTCGAATCATAGCGGACATTTCTTCGATGATCTTCGGTGAATTGTATGAGTTATCATATATATTTAGAGGTGTCCGTGATTCCAAAATTCCACGCTTATGTTTAATATCCACATTGTCACAGTATAAAATATCATGCATGGTGAAGTTCGTGGGATTCGAACTCTGGACCTTTAGAGTACTTTGCTAGAGCTTTATCGACTACACTACTAGGCGTTAAAAGCATATCGAGTCCTAACTGCTCCACCTATTAGTAGCGAGTTTTAACGAAATAAGTTGGCACAGCGGTGGAAGGGCTGACACTCCAAACCTAATGATTCCCTTATAAATTCAAAGTTGTTGGTGCTAAGACCCCCAAACTCATATTAATGTATCAAGACGGAAGGGTTGACGCTCCAAACCTGGGTGAAATGAAACATAAATGCGTGATGGAGTTCGCAGGATTCGAACCAAGCCCTTCCACCGCTGTGCTAACTTATTTCGTTAAAACTCGCTACTAGTAGGTGGGGCAGTTCTAGTACGCAAAGACTCGAACTGCTTTCAACACCTATAGTAGTGTAATCGATAGATTTCTGACACAATACTCTAAAGGTCCAGGGTTCGAATCCCGCGAACTCAATAATACATTTATATTATATTTCACCCAAATTTGGAACGTCAGCCCTTCCGTCTAGATCAAGGATGGGCAGAAGTTTCGGCCCAGTTGCAAAATACGACTCCTTCGAAAATCAAAAATTCGATCCGACTCCTCAATCTTAAAATATGATATTTTGGTGTTTGGAAAGAGATGGCTGTCACGAAACACGACTCCCTTGGAATACAAAAATTCGATCCGACTCCACACATGGTAATTAAATCGTATCTCTTCAGTATTCCTACAGCTATATAGAGACTATATTAAAACAATCCGATTCCTCTTAATTTACATTCAATTATTAGAAATGAAATCAATTGAATTCAATAATAATAATTATAACAAATATAATAACAAATTTTTGTATCATAGTTACCGCAAACTATGCCCACTTATTTATGTGATTGCTTCAAACATTTCATGAAGAATATTTAATTGTATTATAAGGTTTAATAAAGGATATTTCACTGTATAATAACGTTTAATAAACTGCACTTATTGAATTGTACTTAAATTGAATTAAGCTTGTTGCCCACCTGATCGGAAACGACGCATAGGAACGGACACGAAGCATCAGACAAAAATCTATCCCATACATTTGAACGTGCTAACGCCCCCCTGATCGGATCGGAAACGAAACGACGCGTCAGATAGGAACGGAAACGACGCGGATATCTTTGAAAGAATATTTTTCTGATAGTTCTGATGCGTCTGAGAGATTGTGCATGCGCAGAACGTAGGTGAATGGAAGGGCTGGGATGGATATGGAAGATTGGAATAGCTGTGAATATCCTACTGCGTGATGAATGCATTGATATTAATGTACAATCAATTAGTTTCATTCAATTCACTTTAATGATTATAAATCAGATCACGAAAATTTATTGAAATAAGAAGAATAACATTTAATTTACATATATTTTTTACATAAATTTTATTTACATATATTTTTTACATAAATTTTATTTATATAAATTTTAATAATTTAGGTACATTATATTTTAATAATTTACATAAATTTTGATAATTTACATACGTTTCATTAACATTAATTTCATTTACATAAATTTACATAATTTATAATAATTTACATTAATTTTAATAATTTACATAAATTTTGATAATTTACTTAAATTTTAATAATTTACATAAATTTTAATAATTTACTTAAATTTTAATAATTTACATAAATTATAATAATTTACATAAATTTTAATAATTTTCTTAAATTTTAATAATTTACATAAATTTTAATAATTTACATAATTTTAATAATTTAACTGAATTTTATTTACATACATTATATTTACAAACATTTCATTTAGGTACATACATTTTATATGCATACATTTGTTTATATATAATTCTTTTATATACATTTTTCTTATTTGTTTCTTATAGGTAGGTATATAATTTTTTTTAAAGATTTTTTTTTCGCTCATATTTTTTTTCTCCATATTTATTTAAATATATATTGTTTTTAACATATATTTTTATATATATTTTGGGAAAAAATATTAATTTTAATGGGAATGTAAACTAATATGATAATATATTAGAGAGATTCGAACTGAAAATTAAAATATTAACGATGCTACCGATTTTTTCTTTACCAAATACGTATCGTATAAAATAGTAGTCATGATAGATAATTTTTCAAATAAGTATTGTGATGTCGGCATCGTTTCCCTTCCGAAACCATCTGAACTGGTGTGCGTGAGCTTCCGCGTCGTTTCCGATCCGATCAGGTGGGCGAAAAGCTTAATACGTCTCGTATAACATGAGGAGTCGTGTTTCGTGACAGCCATCTCTTTCCAATCACCAAAATATCACATTTTAAAATCGAGGAGTCGTATATTATAATTTTTATATTTGGAAGGTGTCGTATTTCATGACAGCCATCATTAAAAACACACAAAAACCCTAATTATCCATTGGAGGGAGTCGTATTTTGCAACTGGGCCGAAGTTTCTTTTCGAGTGCCACAGATAGAAATTTCAGTGCTATGAAATATTTTCTATTTTTTTTAATATAAAATTAAATTTAATGATACACTTAGTTATTTTTTCATATTTATTTCGACACAATAGGACAATAGGAGAAAAAAATAAAATTGCACCATAAGGAGGCAAAATTATAAATAAAATTAACAAACATTTTCTTATTATGGGAATGCATTTCTATTAAAATTAATATATATATTAAATTAAATCATCATGTGTAAAGGAATGCTATTTATTCAGGTGATTCTTCCTGATTCTTCACTAATGAAGAATAATTTAGTACCCAAAGTAAGTAAAGTATTGAGATAGAATAACGGACAGATGACATTTATTTCTTCTTCTACTCTGACGGCCATAAGGTCGAAATACACTCTATTATACAAGTGCTCAACAATTAATAATTACACGTTTATGTTTAATATCCACATTGTAACTGTATAAAATATCAAATCAGCAGGGTATACTTAATACAATATACTATAAACGTAAATTGCAAATATATTAACGGACAACAGCAATCACGTACAAAACCTGAATATAATAAATTAATATTTAAAATAGTTATCGGTTAGTTAAATAATTTCCTTTAAATGATCTTTTATTTTCTTTCAATTTAATAGGGGTAACTTTAAACAATTTGTATATAGGTAGGTGAGTATCTGAGTACCAGAAACAGCCTGCATTTACCCACCCCTGGTCAAGATGCATTAATTGTGTCTGATTGTCGTAAGACCAACAACTTTGAATATATACATATATAATATTATACATATTTTCCATCCTTTAGAATAAAAAAAGAGAAGATACAAAAATAACAAAATAATAAATAATATTCATTCATAAGAACTTTAAAAACATGCAGGTTATCATATTAAATAAATATCAACCAAATTCTACTTCTTCCATGTCCAAGATGGCTCAGTGGATACGTCGCTGCCTTCAATTCTTCATGAGACTTCAGTTGCAGGTTCAAGTCCCGGACACACCACTTCCTTTCTTTCTCCATTTCTTTCCATTTAATATGTATATAAAAATATGAACAGTAAACTAATCGATATAAAGCCAAACGTACGTATACCATATGCCTATATGATATAAAGTAAAAAATAAGACAAAATTGTAAATACCTTTTAAATGATAATTTTGATTTTATTTAAACCCTATAAATTGTATAAATCTGCTTAAAATCATGTTTGAATCGCCAATAATATTGAGGTGATTATAAGAATTGTTTTCATATGAATCTTCCATGAAACAGCTTAAAATCACACTTGAATCATCGTTGATTTAAGGACGGTTACAGTCTGTTATGCATGTGCTTCTTCGATGAATCGACGATCATCCTGCCTTATTTGATACGAAAAATCTTGGATAAAATGGACACTTCTTCGAATATTTATTGATGATTCATCGTCAATACGGCGATGCATGTTTAGGTACTCTTCCAAAAATCGACTATAAATCGGCCTTAAAAATCAACTGGGAATTACTGGTATTGTTTTGTGTATACATTAAGGTATATATCGAAATTGATCATAAACTATACGGAATTTTTTGATAATTCAATAACATAATAGATATCTAATTACTGGTGTTGTTTCGATCTGCATTAAACGAAATCCGATTAGAAAATAAATGATTCGAACTAGAGTGAAGATTTGGATACTGCCGGTATAAATATATTAGATTTGAAAATAATAAACAGTTAAATAATTTTGATACATTCAGTCAGATACCTAATTTAAGTGTATTTCATATCTATTATCGGCATGCGCTGCCAGCGCAATAAATTAGACACAAGTCACACCCCGATATCGAATTGATTCGGATATGTTTGCTGGGTTTGGATAGAAACTCCTTAAATGATAAATATCCCAGAAAATATTACAATATTGGGCCAACGTCGACCCAATTCATAACGAAACTCCGGGGCAACGCTATCATTCCGGTCTCGATATATTGGGCAAGCACAGGCCCGACGTTGGCCAACCTCACGGTTGTCCACCGACCCAGAATAGTATAACATCTTTTAAACGTCTTATTAAGGCTGACAATACTTAATTTTAGCAATGTCATGTATGTCTAAGGTCAGTGCTATTTTCATGTTTGAGGTGTATTATGTTACGGAATACAGAGCACGTGCACACAGAGAAAGGATTAGTTGAATCAAATCATATTTGATTTGTTTTGACTAAATTTTATGGTTTATCTGTGCGCCTACCTACGTGGTGAGTTGCAGGTACTATTTAATATGAGTTAAATTGACGTTGGTTAAAACAACACATATGTGAGTTGATTATTTTTAATTCCCGATGGTCACAAAACTACCTGTGATAGTCAAAACTGCTCGTGATGGTTGAACCAATTATATGTAATGGTTAAAACAACTACAGAACAAGGTTACATCAACTACTTGTGTATGTTTCTCCAATCACTCCTATGTGTTATACCAACTACTCGTGTAGGTTATACCAACTACTCGTGTAAGTTATACCAACTACTCGTGTAGGTTATAACAACTACTCGTGTAGGTTACATTAACTACTCGTGTAGGTTATACCAACTACTCGTGTAGGTTATACCAACTACTCGTGTAGGTTATACCAATTACTCGTGTAGGTTACATTAACTACTCGTGTAGGTTATATCAACTACTCGTGTAGGTTATATCAACTACTCGTGTAGGTTATATCAACTACTCGTGTAGGTTACATTAACTACTCGTGTAGGTTATATCAACTACTCGTGTAGGTTATATCAACTACTCGTGTAGGTTATATCAACTACTCGTGTTGGTTATATCAACTACTCGTGTTGTTTATATCAACTACTCGTGTAGGTTATATCAACTACTCGTGTTAGTTATATCAACTACTCGTGTTAGTTATATCAACATCTCGTGTTGGTTATATCAACTACTCGTGTTAGTTATATCAACATCTCGTGTTGGTTATATCAACTACTAGTAAACTAAGTAAATGTATATCAACTATTAGTGTAGGTTGAAATATCGGTCCAGTTAGCAGTAGCCAGAATTTTTACATGTCTTTTTCAGTCACTATATTTACCATATCAAATTATAATGTCGAATTAGGTCCCGGTATCAATTAGATTAGACTATTTTCTAGGACCAAATCTAACATGTTCATATATTTTCTACGTTTGCTTCTGTGATATGCATACTATTTTGATTTAAAAAAATAATTGATCACCTAGACCTATCCTTGCTTTATGAAATGTTTTCGATCCGATGAATTGATATATGGCTATTAGTTGTAAATTAATAGATTAGATTGAATAAGTAACTTCATCAAGTCAGTTTATAAATAAGTAGTTAGATGACGTAAATAACTTTACGTAGTGATAAATAGGTAGGCTAGATGAATTAATTAACCAAGCTAGATTACAAAAGTTGATGGAATAAATCTTTGATATGCTGCAATTATACTATAACTTAATGAATAATAATAAAGCCTTTATCTTCTAAACCATATTTTAGTGCAATTCATCTTACTCATAGGCACTGATGTAGAAATATGCCAATAGAATTACCAAGGTCAAATTGAAAACGAAATATAAACATTTAAGTTTTAGATTTATTATTTAGAAGTACAATTTGAATCCTCGTCACTGTCTTTCACGACTATAGGTTGCCAATTCCTGAAATAAGAGATTCGTATATTAATATATATATAAAATAGAAATTTATAGTATCGTTTATATACATTATCAATAACATCACCAACTCTTTTTCCTTTTGCGATGAGATAGCGACAGCTTCGATATTATTTTCATGTCTGGAATCTCTAATAGCATATGAAAAAGTAAGAGCTAATCATATTGCAAATACACATTTAAAAATTATCTAATATTTTCAAATACCTACTTTGACCTAGCATAATTGTTCCTGAACCATTCAAAGGAATTGAAGAGGACTCCGATGGTTGATGACGTTGATCTACTCCATCAATTCTTCATAAAGATCGGAAAGTAGATTCAGAAAATATAGAAAACCATATTAATAAAGAAATGAAGAGAATTATTAACTGAGAATTGTTTCATATAGGTAAATTATTTTTATAAAATGTTAAACTAATTATAAATCTACAGATGCAGTATAAATTTAGCTCTAATAAATGCAATGGAACCTCCTGGCTAATCCTCATAATTTTGTTCTTTATACACTCTTAATTTAGACTTTAATTAAATACCAAAAAAGTATAATATATCAAAAGGCTCACCTCTGGTTGGAGTTCTCCCTGCTAAATCCCTGGACGGTTATCTCCTCCGACTACCTCCCTGATGGAGTTCTCCCGGTCATAGAAAACTAGGGTCAAGTATAGGTAAATTGGGGCACTTTTACTAACTGCGGCCTCTTATCTCAGAAACATTAATAACCATCATGGCTTCAAAGCACTCGTGAAATAAATAGAACCTATCATAAAGTGAGCTTATTATGCTATTCAGCAATTCAATATATAGCTAAACTAATTTCAGAATGATTTTGAGACTCTCTTAATAGGGCCTCAATTCAGAAATTTGAAATCGCCTGATAATTTGGAACTTACCCTATTTGAGGACAGCGCAGTAACTGCCTATCCCTATGTAGAAAGTATTGACACTAAAAGAAAACAGCTAGGTAGGTATGATGCTTTAATAAGTTAACATATAATAATCTAGGAAATTAGTTTGGATATCAGTTTACAAACTGGAAGGCAGTAATCAATTTTTTTATTATGAAAAGTTATATACTGATAATCAGCTCTTCAAATAACTACCTAGCCGCCAGACTATCAATCCCCAAAATTGTAGAATATTTAGGCAGACATTTATCAATTAATTAATGGAATTAATTAATAATCGATCAGCAGCGTTAATAATATTTAGTGCATATAACGCTATTGTTTGCACTTGAACTAAAATTGTATTGAGGAGCGTTCACATTCAACACGTAACATACTTAAAACAAGATTTGAACTGTGAAGTGTCAACTGATTAATTGGTTTTGAGGAAAGCATAAGTTGCCACATACTCATTTAATTTATCTCGCCCCTAAACTTACCAACTCTCATAGTAAGTTAATTTATACACCAGATACATAGGATTAACAGTCTTTGTGGGTTACTTTATCACACTATGTCGTAGTTGTTTTAACACACACCTAAACTTACAAAAAAGTAGCGCCAACTCTCACAGTAAGTTAATTCATACGCTGCAGAATACACTGGATTAACAGTCTTCGTGGGTTACTATTATACACTATTTAATAGTTGATTTAACTCGCACCTAAACTTAAAAAAGTAGCGTAAACTCTCATAGTAAGTTAATTCATACACCAGATACATTGAATTAACAATCTTTGTGAGTAACTTCAACACACTATGTCCTAGTTGTTTTAACATATGTTCAAAACTCCCAAAATGTAACTCTAACGCTCATAGTAAGTTGATTCTATCCATAAAATGATTTGAATTAACTATGTTTGGTGACACACCACGTCATAGTGTTTTTGACACACGTGAAAACATGAATATAGTCAAACCAACTCACGTTATAAATTGATTCAAAGCATAAATTGTTGACCCATTAAATATGAGTAAACTTTTTTCTCTGTGGCATGTGAATATAACAGTTACTTCTCACAATATATATGGTGCGTTCCCTTGCTGAAGAACTCGAAGGAAGTCTCTCAGTTCTACGAGAACCAACTGTTCCCGTGACGAAGAACGTTTGTCAAGTTCGTGGAACTCGACGACATGGTAGATAGTACGTCGAGCTGTCTCTCTTGGCAGCCGTGACGTCACAAACGTAAACAAACAAATGAAAAGGGCGGGAGAAACACCTGTTCTTATTTGTAAATTAATAAAATTGATAATTGTCATAATATTACATGTTTTGAGATTAATTGATAATAAATTAAACGGTTTAAACCCACCAAACCAAATTAGTTATTATTAATATCCCTAATTAACTAGTGAAATTAATTCCTAAACCATGGAATCGTACACATTGAAGTGGTTGCACGGGAACGCTAACCGAGGGAACGTACCTACTTCGTACCTTCAAGGAACGTTCTTCGAGTTCTTCAGCACAGGAATGCACTAATAGTAACCTTCCTATACAGTATACAATTACGGGACCGTGACAAGGGCCCACACGACAAAATGCCTAGCATCCAAAGCCCATGCGACAAAATCCCACACCGACAAAAACCCACACCAACAAAAGCCCACACCAACAAAAGCCCACACCAACGAAAACAGAATTAGTATTCCTGCAATATAAATAATCCATATATGTAAACTTGGAACGAAGAAAAATACAAATTTAACAGTTTTCTTTCTACGGAATAATTGTAAAATTGTATTATGCACCAAATTTAGGGACGCTGTTATCGCAGAACTTAGTTTTAAAACACTTTAATTTATGTACTAAAATTTTAGTATATATTGGAACATTTAGTCAGACGGCCGAAAAACCAGCAGAAGTCTTGTTCAGTTGTCATGTAGGATTACTAATCGAAGGGACAAACATCAGCCACTGTACACTATGCTATCTATAGTCTTTGATTCTATAGCCAAGTACTTCGTCAATAATTTATTTGTCTAGAATTATGTATGCTCCTCATACATGTGTAATTAGTCAATTAGTATGGTAGTTGATGTCCTGATTACAGATTTTTTCTAATTTTTCATCAAACCGTGGAGCAACAGTTAGCTTTTAACTCTAAAATAACCGAGATGTTTTGTAGTTCCTTATTTGTAGGTATGTATATTGTATTTAACTTAATTGTTCCAGGAAAGCAACGACAGCCTAAAATTAATTTATAATTACTCACAATTTCCATAGTCTGGCGGTGATATGAGAAGTTTGTTTGTTGACTGAGTGCGACTCGATCACGGGGTGATTATTTAGTCAGGCTAATATCCGTAAGTTTGCCTAATGGAATTTTTAAATACTATTTATTTATTTAGAATCATTCAAAAATAACCGTAACATAATAATTAATTTAGTAGGGGTTTAACGTCTGCTTCGGAACCAATATTTGAAATTTGTTACATTGCAAATTTTTTGTTGGTGTGGGCTTTTGTCGGAAAGTTTTTGTCGCATGGGCTTTTGACGCTAGGGATTTTGTCGTGTGGGCTTTTGTCACCCTTTCTACAATTACATCTTATAAATCAAAATCAGGGGAAAAAAATAGAGCATGTTCATTTTCAAACTGAAATCTATATTATTTTAACTACGCTAATTTAACCAAACAATAATATTATAATTTAGAATTGAATATAAAATTTGACTATTAATCTGAATAGTTATTTCAATCGGAAAAATAATTTTGATTGAAAAGATTCAAACTCAACGGGAAATCCATAATATTAGAGGTTATTTAAACTCTGCGTTGAAGGTTTTTTTCAGATATCAAGCTTTCGAATAGAAATCTTTCTATTCGAAAGCTTGATATCTGAAAAAAAACCTTATACGCAGAGTTTAAATAACCTCTAATATTAAAAATAATTTTGTATACTACATATATAAATTAACTATAGCAACCAGGTTCATTTTTATAAATTAAATATATGAAGTGTTGAAATAGAAATTGAAGGAATAACATGCCCATTTATACCAAATCACCAGAAACGGCTACAATTTCAAAGATATACTAAATTGAGGTTATTAATTTAGCTATTTGGTGTGATTCAAGTTGGGAGCCATATCGTTTAAAACTAACCTCTCTGATTTTCTGGTTTGACAAAAAAAGAACTGGTAGACACTAGTATAATAAATGTAATGGAATATTGAAAAATAACTGGATTGGTTAACCAATGTTTTCATTCATTGAGCAAATACTTTTTGGCAACCGTTGGCCTAATGTCGTTTTCATTGCATTGGTACAGCGCTGTTCAACAGTCGTTATGCCAGTGTCGCATACCTTACATTGGCCCAGTGTATAATAACGCTGTCACGCTAATGCCTGATAGCGCCTTTACTTTGCCAAATTTTACCTACGTTGGGCCGTTATTGCAATGTTATTATTAGAGCCCGGACAAATGCCATAAAGTCCTAAAATGCCATAAAAGCCATAAAATGCCATAAAGTCAATAAATGCACTAGAGTCAATTAATGCCATAAAGTCCTTAAAATGCCATAAATGCCATAAAGTCCTATAATATCATAAACTCCTAAAATAATGCGAAATCTTATTTTGGGCTTTTTATATTATTAAATAATTTGGTAAGTCAGTAAAGTTGATGGGTTATTTTGACAAGTTTATAGAACGTTTTAATTCAATCAAAATCTGTCTGAATTATTATACAAATAAACTACTTATATCACTTCAAGAATTAGTATAGTCACCACTGTATCTAGTTTTCTGTGATTCTTTGCATCATTTTTTTTAGCACAGACTCTGCCATGCTTAAAATAGTGAATAATAAACTATTCAACCTAGTGATATTTGTAATATTTACAATAAAAAACTGCCAGGCGACAAAAATTGTGTTTTGTCTTGTAAGTGGTTTTTGCTGTGCAACAATTTCAGAGTATCTTAATTGGTCTAATTATCTAATGTATGATTTGTTTAATCTGAGGTTGTCTACTACGAGGTTTGCTATAAATACAAATTTCGAATTCAATATTGGAATTAGTTTCATTTTTTTTATAATACTTTTAGGTTAAATTTGAATATATATACTATAAACTAGATTCATTAAATTTTAAAGGGATGAATTATTTATTTGTTTTCACCGTTTTTTTCATTTAAACGGACTAAAAGCTGTCAATTTTATATTTCAAAATGCTGATTTATTCGTTGTAAATACCTATTTATTAATCTTAAAAGTGTATGTATAAGTCCTAAAATGTTGTATTTAGGTCCTAAAATGCCTTGATAGGTCCTAAAATGCCATTTTCTAGGTCCTTAAATGCCTTTTTTTAGGTCCTAAAATGCCTTTTTTATAGGTCCTAAAAGTCCGGGCTCTAGTTATTATGGAGAGTCCCTTTTCAAGGAATATGAAAAAAAAAACTCAAGCACCGGTGACTGCATGAAAATGGAGAAATCATTGCAAATGAAGCCTAACCTACCTAAAACAAACAACAAAGACCTCGTTTTTGATCGGAGGGTATAACCCTTTAGTGCAGGGTTTCCCAAAGTGATCCGCTGTGAACCTATGAACCAGAGGTAGGTTCATGGCGCACCCTTTTGGTTCGTTGCTTTTTCGACTATTTTCAGTAGTTATATAGTTTCCTTTTATAATCGAGGTTGTCCTTTAATGTAATTTATTATTTTTAAGTAGAAAAATACTGATGTAAATGTTATATTACATGTATACTAGGGTGGAGCGAAAATGGCCATTTTTGCAACTTTTTTTTTTATTTGATTGGAATAGCGAGAAAGTTGTGCGAAATGAAGTTAGTTTCACGTAAAAAAAGTTTGAAATGTCTGTGATTTTTTTTTGAGGTGCCCCAAAGAGGTTAAAAATGTAATTTTATACCCGAAATAATAAAAAATATGATCATATGTACAATTTGTTTTTTCTTCAATATTTTATTGGAATAGCACTAAAAGTATCGGGAAACAGATGTTAATTAATATAAATTATGTACAAACTTTGTACGTCATTTCTTTGAGGTGCCCAACAGCGTGGAAAATTTGGATTTTTTCCAAAAAATATCGTATTTTCTGAGAACTTTAAAAACACTTTTATTTAGAATTTAGTTATACAAACACTCAATAAAGACATATTATTTGCAGCTCTTAGATTTTTATGACACTCTGATCATAATAACCCAGAACTCACTACGTAATATTTCCTGCAATTCGAATTCCACCCTACCCAGCCCAACCACCCAACCATGCTGAATAGTAGCTACTATTAATTAAGTTTGAAATTCATATTTTGTAGCAAATTTTTTCATCCTTTTGCGAGATTCTACTCTTGCTCTAATAAATCCGTCTCTTGACTCTGTGCCACAAATAGAACCTGACGCTTCTGTCACTAAACGAATATATCGTTCTACAGCCTGTGTGAGGCAATGGAAGTTAGGCAAATCAATTGAGTCTCTTGATGTTATAAATCTTTCGATCTGTTCATCAGAAATATCGTTAATAATTGGTGGTATAGTTATTTGCTGTTTTTGCCAGTTAATTATGACCCAATATTCAGATGCTTCAAATGTGAGTTCTAGTACTTGAAATATTCTCGGAGGTGCTTTGCTATTTCTCGCATTTTTAATTCTGCGCCATCCAAGTTCTCTTACAGCAGGTCTATCATCTTTAATCATTGGAAGCAATATATTTTCCGGGTGCCCAAAATAACCATTTCTTTATATAACAAGATCAATCATGTTTTTGATATTTTTATCTAGTGATCGTGAAAGTTGCATCATACTGAACAGATGTTTCGCACCATTAGCCAAAGAAAAGATTCATTTAATGCGGAACCACATTGGCGCGTAAACCTGCATTATATAATGAACGATTGAAAGCATGTTGTCTGATGGAGTTTGCGTTGAAACATATAACCGTAATATACGGTTGGCAGTGGTAAGCCATCGTGAATGAGCCATCTTACCCGGATTACGTAAGACCAGATCTTGATTGCATGTGCCCGATGATACTGCGTGGTGGATTTCCAACAAGTATTTTTGATCTGTACTAAGATCCGATCGATCATCCGGTTCAATTTCAACTGCAATCCTTTCATATTCAACAATCGGATGTTTCTCACAAACAACAAGTTGTTTTCCAATGGGTCCTGTAAAGCCGAGAGGTCCAGTTGTTTTCCCTCTATTTTTTGGATGAGATGCCTTAAAGGAAGTTCATTGGCGTGCAATAAACAAACGATCCATTGTAATGACCTTCCTATCTTTTGTTCCATTATTCGTATGGCACCTGCTTTCACGCCAGTATTTGCAGCAGTACCGTCGCATCCTACTGCTTGTAATTCTGTAACATCAATATTTTTAGCCTCTAAGTATTTCAATATTCCACATGAAATATCTTTGGCATTTCCTGAGGTCATTACAAGGTGTCCGATATATCGCGATTCCGGTTCTTGCAATAGGGTTATGTGCTCTTTTTTTTTTTTGGCGATAATATTTATTTCCTTTTTTATCTATCGTGATTGTAGGTCTTTTCTACCATCAAAGTATATACTGCAAAGAGGCTCGTTAGTTTGTGTCTCTCTCTGCAATGTTGATCTTGTCCTCTTTCTTTCTCTCATAACTTTACTTCTGTCAATTACGCTATTTGAATCAGCGTGGGATACAATGCCTACATCATGTAACACAGAACTTGCTATAATCACGGCTGATCTATCTGATACGCCTGTTCTACCACAAGCTAAGGCAAGAGCAGACAAGTATTTTTCTGCCTTCTTATGTGACTGAATCTAAATGACATGGTCCCTTGCTATATCCTCGCAGAACCTCTGCCGCACTGCTATCATTCATTTTCAGCGCTATAATACAAAGTGTTTGGGGCACCTCTGAATATTAATAGAATGTTTTCTAATTTTTTGGTGAACATTATATGGTCAATATGAAACATATTATTGGTATTCCAAGCTAATAAAATAAATTTTCAAAAAATAAACCTTTTTAAAAGAATAATATTTTTTCGACCAATATTCGATTTTGAGGCCCCTTGGGGCACCTGAAGATATTGGATTAGAGACTTGAAATTTTGTATACTTTAAAGTGGGCTACATTCGCACAATTTCCCAACTATTCCAAGTTATTTATAGAAAAAAGTGTTTTTCGCTCCACCCTAATGTATACACGGTATTGTAGTAATGCAAACACATCAATTGTGTATGCATAACTGCTATCATGAACCTATATGATTGTGAGTAAGTAACATTCAAAGTTAGTTACCGATCGGCTCGCATGAGATACACACCTTATCTCAAGTCTTAGTTATTGAGACCTTTACTTGTGAGCGTTTTAGTGAAGTTACACAGTGTATTTACCATTGCTTGATAATTGAATATATTCTCTTTAAAGTGTTAATTATACTAAGTTATTATCCTAAATACAGTTAAGCTTGGACCAGAGGCCTGAGGTCGGAACCATATTGGCAAGGTGGTTCTAGGGCATGGTACCATGAGTATTTAGTAGAAAGAGATATATTGAGAAAAAGGAATCTGAAAATAGTAAACAGAGTAAGATTCTAATCACACGTAACCCATATAGTGAACCGTCATAAGGTTTCACAGTTGATGAGATAACCCCACAGGGGGACCCGTCACATTGGTGGCCGTATGAAGCGTGATTAAGTAATTTGAATTTAATGAACGGAAATTCAATTACTAAAGTAAAAGATTGAAAGCTTTGTAGTTTACCAAAAACTAAGTTAACCATCTGATTGGAGAGTATTTGATTACAGCAAGACCGGGTTTTGCGACCCTATATGATGGTACGATTCAATTAAGGTGTTCAGTTTTTGTGATAAAGTATAAAGAATATTCAACTCAAGATCAAGCAAACGGCATCTCGAAAATTATCGGAAGGATAAGGAGAGTACAGATGGCCTAATTTGAAATTTGAATGGGAGCAGAGACAATCAGTGAGAATAACCAGTCTGGAAAAATCTGGAAAAATCTGGAAAAATCTGAAAAAACCTGGAAAACACGGAGGGAGGAAGCGAAACTGAAGTGTAAAGGATTGCACGTTGGCGAATGGTGATGAAAAACATTCGATTAATCAATAAACAACATGCAAAAAAGCCGTAAATCAACCAGAAATTGAGAGTCTAATTTGTTTAAATACTACATCTGAAAAGTATTTATTCAAACTGCTACATTCAGTGTACAGTTAACATCAGAGCAAAAATCACCAACAAAACCTGATAAGAAGGACCCACTGTACATGGAACCGGAAGTTAAGTATAATTTAACGATATAAGCGTTACGTCATCCTTTTTATTTTCAGTCTCATATTTGAAGCGATCAAAGAAGGTTCTTTTTTATTAGAGCTGAGTTCAGTGGTGAATTAATCTGTCCTGCTTAGTCAAGAGTTTTTTGTGTGAATAAGCAATAAGTAGAAGGTCAGTTAGAAAAAATTAATTAATCTTTATTGCAGCAATTATAATTATAGGATGTATGTCGTGCAATGTGCATGCATGTCTTTCAGCTTTGTAATATTATTGATTGTTGTTTATTATTGACAGGTATAAATATTTTATTTTATAATATTATTGATTTAACAAATATTGCTCTATATTTGCATGATTTATTTTTATGATATTATTTTTTTTTCTTTCATAGTTTGTGATTACACGCACACTTGTTTAAGTACACACTAACATTTAATTAGGAATGAGAACATATGCCAACTTCGGAGGACGAAGTGATTAATCCAGAATCGGTAGAGCTCAGATCTGGAAGAAAGACAAAACCACGAATTAAGAAAAGTAAACAGAATATTACACCCCCAAAAAAATCAGATACACAGCAACAGAACATAAATAGGATAGATAAACAAACAAACACAGAAACAATGTCGGTTGCATTGACACAAGATCAACTCCAAGAGATAATTAAAAGCAGGAGTACGACAATAATTAATTCTGATTCGTTGCCGATATTCAGAGGAAGAAGGAGGCCAGAAGATCCAGCTTTCGAGGAAAAAAACACATTTAAGCAACATTTGAGTCTATTAAATAATCATATATCCAGTTTAGGAGACAAGGACGATACAGAAAAGAAGAAAATCCTTCTCAGAAGCGCTGACTGCAAGCTGGGAGATTTTCAAATTACTGTTAATAACGTTGTTAACGGTAAAACATTAAAAGATAGCACCTACGAAGAAATATGCACGGTATTAGAAGATATATATGTGCAGAAAGACAGCAAGGATATCTACAGTGTATTTCACGAATTATACACTAATAAATTGAAAGATGAAACTACAGCTGCCAGTGATATATTAAGTACATTGGAAAAAATTGGTGAAGTCACCGAGTACATCTCAAATGACGCCACAATGAACGCACAATTCCCCGTAAGGACGGCAACTGAAAGTGATCCAGCATTCAACGGCAGATTAAAAAAGCACGCAAAGGATCTTATGAATACAGCTATGTATTTGACGATATTGGGACCACAGATCAACCCCAGTATCGTCAAGGGAGTTATAGAAGGGCCGTTCAAAACAACAGCTAATTTACTGTCCGCAACAACAAAGAAAATAAGATCTTTGCCACATGACAAAAAAATCCTAATACCAAAGAAAAATTTCAATGACACAGAAACTTTTTTGATAGAAAAAACTGATCAAAGAGTAGGTGATAATCAAGGTAATTATCACGATGATATGCAGGAAGAAACAGAAGCATATTACGCATATGATGCAAGAAACAGAGGAACAGCAGGTAGGTATGCACGCAGAAGCAGATATAGATACAATCACACAGGCAGAAAAAATGTACCAAACACGAATACCTACCCACCACAGCAGAATAGTGATACAATTAAGTGCTTTAGATGCAATAATCTAGGCCACATAGGAAGAGAATGCCGTGCTAAACAACCTTTTAATCGAGGACAGAGCAAGGATTTTCGAAAAAAAAATGTAAATACGAACACTGAAATAAATACAACAAATAAAGTTAGTAAACAACATGGTAGGGTTAATTTAACTAAACATGTAACAAAAACAAATGTGATATCGGTCGGTAACTCCGTACACACATATGAATTGAACATGAATAAATTGGATCCGGTGTACGTTAAATTCAATGGTGAACTTAAGTCGTCACTCAATGCAAGAAATCAATGCGAATGTAAAAATAAGTTCGATTTATTAAAAGAAGTAGAGTTAAGCGTTGAGGAGAAAATAACAAGCGAAACGTATATTACAGCTCAGTTCGTAAAAAATAAGGATGAATTAAGCGGATTGACGGACTGTCATTATACGATAAAAGGGACTTCTAAGCCAACGATAATTTTACATAGTAAAGAATTTGATTGGGAAGCTTTAATAGATTCAGGAAGTGAGCGAACGATTTTAAACAGTCGTAATTTTAAATACATGGCGAGTAACGAGGACATAATGAAATCGGACGTAACTATTAAAGGCATAAACGGACGTTCCGAAGTAAAAGGTGAAATAAATTTTGTATTAGTATCAAAGTCAAATAAGCAAAGAGTAAACGCTTTACTAATCGATAACAACAGTCTACTCTATGACGTCATATTAGGAAGGGACGTGTTAACGAACGCGCAAATTGATTTTGATAAAAATATTTTGAAGTTAGGTGAAGAAAAAATTCCGTTTATGGAAAAAAAAGAACTATTAAGCACGGATTGCTTAATAGCAGAGTTAGTTCTCATTTCTAATAGGTCAAAAAGAAGAACTTTGTTAAGAGAAATAAACGAACGAACAAACAGCCACAGTAGTATTGCGAAGGTAAGAATTAAACCTCAATTAAAACAGAAAGGGCAAGCAGAGGTTATGAAGTCCGAGATAAAAACGAAGTCTAGGAAAAAGAATAAAATACGCAAGAAGAACGGTAATGTTCATATAAGTAGCCAAGTCGTTGAGGCAAATACCGTTAAAGTTCTTTATGGTTTTGTAAAGAACAACGAAGCAGGAAGTTATATCGTAGCTAAAAGAAGTTTCAGTTCGGGTTTAGTGGTAGCCGAAACACTAATAAAAATCGAAGACATTAAAAAAGAAGGGGGGATACATATATAAACTTATATATGTAAAAAAGTATAATAGTAAATAATATTCCCCTTTTATTAGCTTTCTATGAGATACATATAAAGAAAATAGAGAGTAAAGAACAACATGGACTACCATAAAAAGTAGGTTTAAATTGTAGTCATTTATATGATATCCTTCAATTATTGGTGATGTTAAAATAGTAGCGTAGTCAACCTTCTCCAATGCATTTTCTATGAAGTTTTTTTTTTTTGAGTTTCAATGATACACTTAATTATAATATTAAACCATAATATAAATTTATTCATATTTGATTCGTAATTCAATGAATAATTATTTTTATATATAAAAATAATTATGTTTTTGTCATTACTAGGGTTGTGACAATATTCTCTTTGAAATATTCTTTATATTCTCAAGAAGTATATTTTATGCTCTGAAATATGCTTTTTATTCCTTCATAATATGCTTTAAATTCTTTTTATGCTCAATTATGCTTTTTATGCTTAATTCATTGAATGTGCTGTAATTAAATTTATAAACCTGATAAGTGATATTAGCAATTTCCTTACATCACATTTAAATCCTAATCTCATATCTCAGTGCAATGAAAATCTTAGAAGAGTTTAAATAAGTTTAATTAACTTGAATCATGGCACATGGATTCAATTTCTACATCGTCTGACCAAGTTCAGTCACAATAATATTTGGTTAATAAAACACTTAAATTTAAAATTTGATCTAAGAAACGTTGAAAAGCTGTTAGGATAGAATTAAAATGCATTTTCTAATATTAACTTATGAAACTTCTCAATATCGAACCCTGAACAGGTTTTCCAAGAGTTAACCTTAATTCAGCTTGTATGTTCCAATAATTTTGGCATGTATTAGTGGGCAACGGTCTTTTAAAATACCTACATACTTACTTTCTATTGTTTTTATGCATATATATATTTGTTAGTTGTATCTAGGTTAAATTTGCTTATATGGCATATCTCTGAACTGATAAATGTATTAGTTTCATGATTTTTTTATTTATTGCTGAAAATAGTATGTTTTTTACTTCTCAATAAAAAGAATATATTTTTAATAAAAAGAATATGCTTTATTTCAAATATGCTCGAGAATATATTTTTATGCCAAAAGAATATTGTCACAACCCTAGTCATTACTATGTAATAATAGTGTAATTACTAGCTAGTTACGAAAAGAATCCGAATTATTTATAATTTGATGTGAATTTTCTACCCACTATTGCACAATATTGAAATATATAAATATTTTCAATTATTACAACTTTTGATATACTTTCCATAATTGCCTAATATTGTAGTTGGAAACTGATGATCGGCAAGAATAAATTAGTAATGGATAGTTATTCTTAAATCTGAGCATATCTGAATAATATCAACAACGAGAAATTGAACTATCCTCGTTACTGCGCCTAACTACACTTCCCCGGTGTTACTAAAGAAAGGGTGACAAAAGCCCACACGACAAAATCCCTAGCGTCAGAAGCCCACATCGACAAAAGCCCACATCGACAAAAGCCCACATCGACAAAAGCCCACACCGACAAAAGCCCACACCGACAAAAACTCACACCGACAAAAGCCCACACCGACAATAGCTTATCAATTGTATCAAAATTATTGCTTTGTCAAACAATTGCAACGTAACAAATTTTAAATATTGGTTCCGAAACAAACTTTATCCCCTACTAAAGTAATTATTATGTGTCGGTTAGTTTTGAATGATTCTAAATAAATAAATACTATTTAAAAATTCCATTAGGCAAACTTACGAATATTAGCCTGACTTTTTTTGGGGGCTATTTTTGAATGATTTTAAATAAATAAACAGTATATAAAAATTGCATTAGACAAACTTACGAATATTAGCCTGACTAATCATCCCGTGATCGAGTCGCAGTCACCCAACAAGAAAAACTTCTCAGATCACCTCTAGACTATGAAAACTGCGAGTAAATATGAATTTATTTTAGGTTGTCGTTGTTTTCCTAGAACAAGTTAAATACAATATACAAAAATGAAACTAAACACATTTCAGTTATTTTAAAGTTATAGGCAGGACATCAACAACCATACTTATTGACAAATTTCACATGTAAAAGGGGTGATGACCGGTATATTCCACCCCGGTAAATTCCCCCCCACTTTACAGATTAGGTTTGTTAGTTAGTGATATTAATCATTTATTAATATTTTAGATAATGCTAGATAACTTTAATGTTCATTGTAGTAAATTAAGCCTTTTTTTTGGTTCACAAGCTGTTTATTTTTAACTGTGATAGAATAGCAGAAAGAAAGGCTCTATGAACGGTTTCTTATCAGTTGGGGTATTTTGATTTTAAATCGCTGGCTGATTTTCTCCACTATCGCCAACACAACAGCGATATTAACTTTAAGATGATTTCATATAGTACTTCTGGATATTTTTATTTATTTTAAATTCGGTATTTCTGACCTTAAGTAAATTTAGAGTAAAATGATTTTTGACCGAAAACTTTTTTCTACACCTTTTACATGATTTTTATACGTGCTTTTTGAAGGGGATGAAGGGGATTATTGCTCAGGGTTTTAAGAGTGAGTGGTATCATTGACTCTTTTCACATGGAGAGACTTTGACTACGAGAGTTTTTGTCCTAAAATCCAAAAGAGCAACTTATAAGCAAAAACAAAATATTGAATGGGTTGTCTCTGACAGTCGACCTCCTCTACACCTATCCCAACATTTTTGTAAGAGCATATACTACAATTTCGGTGACCGGTATATTCCACCCCGGTATATTCCACCCTAGGTATATTCCACCCCGGTAAATTCCACCCCACTTTACGGGTTAGGTTTGTTTAGTTATTTAATATTAGTCATTCATTAATATTATATGTAATACTAGGTAACTTGCATTTTCACTGTATCAAATTAAACCTTTTGCTGGTTAAACACAAGCTTTAAATTTTTCACTACACGTGTGACAAAACAGCAAAAAGAAAGGTTGGCTCAACGCATTTATCAGTTGAGATATTTAGATTTTCAATCTCAAGCTGATTTTCTTCTCTATTGCCAACACAACAGCGATATTAATTATAAGATGATGTCGTTTAGTACTTCTTGCTATATTTATTTCATTTTGAATTTGGTAATTTAACTTCTTGTTAATATGGTAATTTTCAACCGAAGGCTTTTTTTAAATGTTTTTATTTCAACAAGGAAGTTTTTGATGGGGAGGGGGAATTATTGCACAGGGTTTTAAGACTGGGAGAATATTGCCTTTTTTACATTGAGAGATTTTGATCACGGGTAATTTGGTCGTAAAATCCAAAACAGCAACTTATAAGCAAAGAGCGAAAACATTGAATAACCCATTCAATGTTTTCGCTCTTTGCTTATAAGTTGCTGTTTTGGATTTTACCAAATTACCCCCTCCCCATCAGTCGACCCTTCCATGCCTCATCCAACAATGCATTGTTGTAAGAGCACATGTGCAGTTTAATATTAAAAAGGAATTAATATTAACTTGTTCAATACGTAAACTTTGAAATAAACTACCATTTTAAGAGTATTTGTAATTCTATTACGATAAAATTTAATTGACTTGAGCTACCTCTAAATATTTTCCAAATGTCTCAGGTTATCGTTTGAGTTATTTTTTCATCGGTACGAATTATTTAGCAAATGGCCATCTAAAAATTAAATCTTTGAGTTTTTATTGTCATCCAAATGAGCATTGTCACAGGGGTGGAATTAACCGGGGTGGAATATACCGGGGTGCAATTTACCGGGATGGGAATATACCTAGAACCTACAATTTCATGTTAAAAAGATTTAATATTGACTTGATCAACATTTAAATTTCAAAATAAATTACCAAAATATATGAATATTTGTATTTTTGTCTATTATGATAAAGTTTCAAAAATTAACTTGAGCTACCTCTAAATATGATCCAAATGTCTCAGGATATTGTCAGAGTTATTTCTTCATGGGTATCAAGTATTTAACAAATGGCCTTCTGAAAATAAAATCATTGACTTTTTATTGTCACCCAAATGATCATTGGGCACTGGGCCGGGTGGAATTTACCGGGATGGAATATACCCGGGGTGGAATATACTGGGGTGGAATTTTCCGTTGTGGAAAATACCGGGGTGGAATATACCGAGAACCATAAGGGGTATACATAATTGTAGCCCGAAGTACTTGGCTAAAGAATCTAAGACTATAGCTAGCAAAGACTACAGAGGCTGATGTTTGAACTTTCGATCAGTAATACTACATGACAACTAAACAAGATGTCTGCTGGTTACCTGCCGTCTGACTAAATGTTCCTATATATGCTGAAATTTTAGTTCATAAATAAAGGGTTTTAGAACTAAGTTCTGCAATAACAGAGTCCCTAAATTTGGTGCAAAATACAAATTTAGAATGATTCCGTAGAAAGAAAACAGTTAAATTAATATCTTCCTTCGTTCCAAATTTACATATGTGGATTATTTATATTGCAGGAATACTAATTGCCCAGATAACATTGCACTATCGGGCCAACGTATGTAAACGTTGGCAAAGTAAAGGCACGATCGGGCATTGGCTCGCCAATGTTATTACACACTGGGCCAATGCAATGAAAACGACACTGTGCCAACGGTTGCCAAACAGCACTGGCCAAATGAAGGAAGACATTGGTTAACCAATCCAGTCATTTTTTGATGTACCAGTATATTTATTATTCTGGTCTACCGGTTCTATTTGGCAGTTATCGCCAGACAATCAGAGAAAATAGGTGCAAGCGATCTCTCCTAACTTTAATCACACCAAATAGCCAATAAAATATCCTCGATTAAGTATATCTTTGAAATTGTAGCCGTTTTTGGCAATTTAGTGTAAATAGGCCTGTTATCCCTTCAATTATTACTTTAACACTTCATTTATTTCATTCATAAAATTGAGTTCGGACTCTAGTTAACTCATACATTTAGTATGAAAAGTTATTTTTCCGTCTGAAATAATTATTCACATGGAAAATTATACTTTCTATTTAATTTTAAATAGAGAAATATTATTATTTGGTTAAAATAGCGTATGTGAAATTCTAGATTGTAGTTTGAATTAGCGAGTGTTCTATTCTTTTTCCTGACTTCGATCTGTAAAATGTATTTGTAGGACAGTTAATACATTGTTAGAAGTAACTGTTCTCTACACGTGTATTCTAATTAATACACCTGTTATATGAAAATAGTACCGGCCGCAGACATGCTTGGCACCGGCACCGTCAAGTATTGCCGGTACCAATAAGTCGTTTATACGTGGTTATACTGTTCAGGGCCGGTGGACATCCGTGAGGTGGGCCGTGATCCGACAGTTGGGCCCAAGACAATTTGCCCGACAATTGGGCCCAGAATAATTGGGCACCGGACAATTGGGCCCCATGACAATTGGGCCGACGACAATTGAGGCCCGTGACAATTATATTATTTTTTCAATCTATTTTTTTCAGAATTTACTGTATTAACTTAATTACATACCCTTGCTACTGTAATAACTAAGTTTGTGATAATATGCATTTGTATAAAAATATAGTCTTGAGCATATTTATAATAAAGAATATTCCTTACATGATAAAAATATTCTCGTTATGAAAAATAATTATTTTTTATTAGAACAATTTCTTTTCAGGAATAAATGCTATTATTCGATTAAACTACAATAATTTTCTGTTCTGAGATAGGTCATGTAAGCAACAAATTTCCTAGTAACAGTACCTCTATATTGAAATAGTAAATGAGTTAGGATTTAGCCAATAGAAAATAAGAATGTAACTATTTTAGATAAAGAAACAATAGAAAATAAGGATGTAGGTATTTTAGACATGCCGGAATTATTGGAACATACAAATTGAACTAAAGTTAACGTGCATTATTTGAATACTGTGCAGTGTTCAATAATTAAGAGGTCTATGAATTATTATTACAAAATGTATTCTCATAATCTCATTTTATCCAAACAACTGTTCAATGTAACGTTTAACCTTTAAAATTTACCCATTTTTTACCAAAAATTTGTCTTTGTCAGACGACAGATCCATTGGATCCATATGTCGATCATGAATCAAAATAGTACAACTTATTTAAAGACTTTAAAGATTTTCATTACATTGAAACATGAGATTAGCATCCATATGTGATTTAAGGTACTTCCTAATATATACCTTATCAAGTATGAATCAAATTAAAAAAATATAAACATATTTTTAGAGAATATAATGCATATTTCAAAGATAATATTGTCACTTCCCTAGTAAAAACAATGTAACATTTCTTTATTGTGTCTTCTGCCCAATTTTTTCTGGGCTTAATAGTTTTGGGGCCCAATTGTCGGGGCCCAACTGTCGGTGCACTAGGTGGGCCAATGTCTGGCCTTTGCTGGCCCAATACACCGAGACTGGCATGACAGCGTTGGCCCAGAGTTTCGTTCTGAATTAGGCCATCGTTGGCCCAACATTATAATGTTTACTTGGTAACTTTGTTTTCGTCGGTGTGGGCTTTTGCATGGCCGTCTATAGTTGATCAGACCAGATTCCTGAAAATAGCAGCTGTTCGAAGTGGTCCTAAAAATCAAAACAAATGGTGAACTTAGTCTGCATTCGTTTTTATAATTGAACTATTTTAAGCCACTTATAACTGTGTAATGATGAAATAAACTATACCAATGGATTTGCAATTATTCAATTACTATAGTGGTGTTATTTACCTGACCTGATAATAACTAATCTATTTAAAATTCGTCTATATACACAAGAGCTTGATGGCATTTTAACCAAAATGATAGTTGTCCTCACATCGTAATGCAATTTAAACTAATATAGAGTTTTCTGACGAAAGTTTTAATAGGGAATGGAATATTGCCAAAGGCATAATTGATAGGACTAAAGAATTTTTTCCCGAATTTTCATCTGTAACTGATAAAATTTATGTATATAAAATTGAACTAGCTGAACCTAGACCATACTACAGAGTATGCCAGGCTTGAAAATTTGAATGAATTCTATGTTAATTTAGGCTTTAAATTATCAAATATGAGCCAAATTGGCTAGGATCAGAAGTACTGCGAAATTTTTAGCTGTTAATTGGCCTACAGTTTGCCAGCCTCTGAAATATGGAATAGGTAGTGCTAAAGAATACTAAATTACCACTTAATTAGGTATCAGTCTTAATTAATATATTAGGTAACTAAGTTAACATACCTACACAAGTAGAAAGGGTGAATCCTAACAAGTAGGTGATAATAAGTTCATAATTAACTCATAAATCTCTAATTTGCCTCCATCGCCTGGCAACTCGTTCAGTTAAAAAACTCGTTTATATAGTATGATTGATAAATTCATATAAATTTGATGGCAAATAATCTGGAACATTCCTCAATTTATATCATAGAAAAATATCACCATCAAGAAGAGCCCAATGGCATAAAAACCGAAGAAAATATGTTGCGCGCCATCTTTATCCATTAATTTTAGCGACAGTAATTAGATATTATAGGACCACTTTGAACAGCTGATTGAACTATAAACGCCATGATGAGCTGGCCTGATAAACTATAGACGGCCGTGGTTTTGTCGGTGTGGGCTTTTGTCGCATGGGCTTTTGGCGCTAGGGATTTTGTCGTGTGGGCTTTTGTCGTGGTCCCTTACTATATAAAATGTGAGTGTTCCGCATGTGCAAGTGATGAGTTGCGAGTGAGAGTATAAAATATTTAGAGTGGGATTTTCTTTTTTGCCTTCGATTACGTAATTCCCATACTGTCAATTTTAACGAGAAAAAAATCTGAATGAGTTTCATTGTTCAGTTTAGTTAGATTCCTGGTTAGGCTTACGTACTGTAATAATGTTACTACCTAACTAAGTAACTATAGGCTCATTGTTTCTGTCAGGACAGCTATCCTTATGAAACTAAACTAGAAAGAAAGAAAAGTAACCTAACCAGTGGTACACGGAAAAATGCCAGGCGGAAAAACGCCAGGCGGAAAACTGCCGAAGCGGAAAACTGCCAGGCGGAAAACTGCCAAGCTGAAAACTGCCAGTCATTTATTGGTAATTTATTTATTTTTTAATTTTGATTAACACATTCTAAGAACATTCTAATTCATGAAAAAAACATCGTTAGCCATTCTTCATGTGATTAAGGAGACATTCATTTTTCACAGTTATAAATAAATTATATAGATTATTGGATTACTTATTATTCAATGGAAAATAGTATTTCAACAAAGCTACTTTATTAAACACACAGCAAACCAAATTAAGTACACACAAAGAAATTATAATTACCATTTTTAACTTATTTGTTAAATCATGTACATTTTAAAAACATGTAGATATTTATATATCTATATAAAAATTTATATGTTTTTAAGATTTATAATTTATATCTTGTATATTATAAATTAAGTGAATGTTGAATCACTTATATGTATGTTCAATATTTATTACATTTACAATTTTATTCTCCATAGCATCAACACCTTCATTTTTACAATTTTCATTTATATGTAAAAGTATTATTAATTTATATGCAATCCAATTCGAACGAGTGAAATTGTCATAGAATTAGGTTGGTAATAGCAGTTTGATAATCATATACACTCTGTCCCTAATATGTACAATCATATCTTTGTTTCTTCTTCTTTTACTATTTTCTATGAAAGGATTTATTTTTAATTTATATCATGTATTTGATTATTACTGTAATATTTATATACTAATATATTTAATGTATTTTTCTAATGAAGAAAAACTATGTTTTTGTTTTGTATACTAAGTAAAAAAGAATGTTCCCTTAACTCCTTTTAACTAAGAGCGAACGTCGTTTTTTATAAATCAAAATGTTATTACTAACTAAAGTCATTAAATTCAGTAAGTGGCTGTCAGTTTTCCGCCTGGCAGTTTTCCGCTTCGGCAGTTTTCCGGACACCTAACCAGTCTAGGTAGTTATCTCCCAACAAACATATGAATGTCGATTCGATGCCGTTTGCTGTCGAATTCGTAGCGCTAACGGTGGGTATCGACTTAGAAACCATTTCGATTCATAGTAGATATCGGAATGTCTGTTTCTAAATGATATCTGAATTTACACTTCGAGTAGAAACACGAAAACCGATAATCGGTTTTAGCAGCATCATCTTGACGTCGGCATGTCTGTTTCCAAACGATACCTGAATTTATACTTCGACCAGAAGTGCGAAAACAGATACGTAGTTTTAAAAGAATCGTTTTTAATTTGGAAATTCATTCTCTTATCTCCCTTTTTTATATGTATAGAAATGTAGGAATTATTTCTATTCAATTGGATTGTACCTTTCTATATAACGTACGTAGTGCTCCCTTTAAACTATACCCAATAATTAATACACTTATATAGGGGACTACGGCAGCTGTAAAGGTACGATCGGGCATTGGCACGCTAGTGCGATTGTACAATGGATCAACGTAAAGTAAGCGATATTGGAACATCGGTTGTTGAACAGTGTTCCTCCAGTACCGTGAAAACGAATGGATAATCAATCGAGTGATTTTTCGATGACCAGTGCATTTATTGTTATGAATCTATTCTAAACTACTTATTGTAAATAAGCCCCGAGGGGTTCCTGAAGCTGTCTTTGGTGAATAGAAGAGAAGTGGGATGGTGTCCCTTGGGAACCAAAACTGTTGTAATTTGAATTATGTATTGTCTATTTATGTTTACCATGTGTATAGTGTTTTTAACTCTCCATGCAGTTTTAGAGGATTGCGCTAGGGTTACGCTCCACAATTACGTACGAGTTCTTAGATTTTGCGTTAGGTAGGCTCGTAGACTTCATTTACTATTACCACTTCATTTCTCTCTTCCATCCTTGAGTGCAGCCACCGGTGCTTGTGACCATTTATGTCACATTCCTCGGTAAGTGCAGCATTCACGGAGTAGCTTTTCAGCATTCATGAGCTCGTGACTTCGTCCATGGAGCCACTCTCCTTTCTCACTGCTTTTTCCAGTCCCTTGTATTTCATTTCCTTTTGACGTCAGCGACATGGCCTTTGGTTCCGAAGCAGACGTTAAACCTCTACTAAACGTAAATAATTAAAAGTTGATGGGCTATTTAACATGTTTCATTTTAGAGTAAATTCTGTTGTATCGGACGGTTCCACATTTTTCGAATATGTAAGAAATAAATATAATAATTATCATTATTCAATTCTTACTTAAATTGGCATCCATGATACCAGTACGTAAAATACAAGTTTAGGAATAAAAATTATTACATAAATAATTTTTCCACATAAAATTAGAAGCCCCATATCCGATAACTTCAGCTTTCACCATAGTGCTGAAAGCTGTGCAAATGAGACGATTAAAATTCAGTGATTCACATTATAGATAATTAAACTTAAAGTGGTAATCGGACTCAATAAATCTATATTTAATCATTATTTCAACTTTTAATCAACTTTTACTTGAATTGGTTTCATACCTTCAGCTATTTTGTTACTAATTAAATAGTAGTTAAATAATAATAATATTATATTTTCCTTTATCACGTGTTAGAAAATATAGACCCTATTAATAACTTGGAACATATACCCTACTGCTAAAAATATTTCACAGAGCACAAAATTCCTGTTTGTTCAATGAAACACAATTATTATAAAAATCTAATTATCTATTAATTTCTTCTAACCCAACAAACATATGAATGTCGATTCGATGCCGTTTGCTGTCGAATTCGTAGCGCTAACGGTGGGTATCGACATAGCAACCATTTCGACTCATAGTAGATATCGGAATGTCTGTTTCTAAATGATATCTGAATTTACACTTCGAGTAGAAACACGAAAACCGATTCATGGTTTTAACAGCATCATCTTGACGTCGGCATGTCTGTTTCCAAACGATATATGAATTTATACTTCGACCAGAAGTGCGAAAACAGATAAGTAGTTTTAAAAAATCGTTTCAAATTTGGAAATTCATTTTCTTATCTTCCTGTTTTATAATAAGTATAGAAATGTAAGAATAATTTCTATTCAATTGGATTGTAGCTTTCTATATAACATACGTAGTGCTCCCTTTAAACTATTCCCAATAATTAATACACTTATAGGGGACTACGGCAGTTGTAAATTTACGATTGAGCATTGGCACGCTAGTGCGATTGTGAACTGGATCAACGAAAAGTAAGCGATACTGGAACATCGGTTGTTGAACAGTGTTCCTCCACTACCGTGAAAACGAAATGGATAACCAATCAAGTGATTTTTCGATGGCTTTTAATGTGATGAATCTATCTAAACTGCTCATTGTAAATAAGCCCGGAGGGGCTCCTGAAGCTCTCATTGGTGAATAGAAGAGAAGGGGGTGGCGTCCAAACTGTTGTAGTTTTGATTATGTATTGTCTATTTTATGTTTACCATGTTTATAGTGTTTTTAACTCTCCATGCAGTTTAAGAGCATAGCACTCTACAATTACGTACGAGGTCTTAGATTTTGTGTTAGGTAGGCTCGTAGATTTCATTTACTATCACCTCTCCTCTTCATTTCCCTCTTCAATCCTTGAGTGCAGCCACATTACTAGGTAAGTGACAGCATTCACGGAGTAGCTTTTCAGCATCCATGAGCTTCGTGACTTTGTCCATCTAGCCACTTTCTTTTCTGACTGCTTCTTCCAGTCCCTTGTATTTCATTTCCTTTTGACGTCAGCGACATGGCCTCTGGTTAAACCTCTACTTAACGTCAATAATTAAAAGTTGGTGGGCTATTTAACATGTTCCATTTTAGAGTAAATTCTCTGTTATCGGACGGTTCCACATTTTCGAATATGTAAGAAATAAATATAATAATTATCATTATTAAATTCTTACCTAAATTGGAATCCATGATACCAGTACGTAAAATACAAGTTTAGAAATAGAAATTAATACATAAATAATTTTTCTACGTAAAATGCGGAACCCCATATCCGATAACTTGAGCTTTCACCTAGTGCCAAAAGCTGCAAATTAGACGATTAAAATTCAGTGATTCACATTATAGATCATCAAACTTAAAGTGATAATCGGACTCAATAAATCTATATATAATAACTATTATTTAACTTTTATTTCAAATGGTATCATACCTTCAGCTATTATGTTACTAATTAAATAGTGGTTAAATAATAATGATTATATTTTCCTTTATCACGTGTTCAAAAAAATATAGACCCTATTAATAACTTGGAACATATACCCTATTGCTAAAAATATTTCACAGAGCACAAAATTCCTGATTGTTCAATGAAACACAATTATATAAGTCAAAATATCAAACTAATTACTCAACTATTATGACCTATATTTACTGAGTGAGAGTTAATCTATGGTCAAATTTTAATTAATGCATTCATTACTTTGAACTTTCATCACAGAGCTTTCATCTTTATTCTAAGTCGTGGCCTCAAAACATTTTCTTTAATTTGAACTCATAGAGAACCAAATTTTTAAGGAGTTACAATTTTATAAAAATATGACCAACTCATTCATTACTATTTGTAATAACAATAAGTTGTGATTTTGGTTATAAAAGCGGTGCTTGCATATATTGTTCTATTCACTTTAAAATATCTTCAAGTATCTCCGGGTAGTTTAATATCAAAATTTTTTTTAGTCAAATGCATCCACGGTGGCAAAGTGACAGAGCTACAGGCACGACGACGGTTGGATCCACGAACGATACCCGGACACGTCACTTCATTTCTTCCCATTTAATTTATATATAACATTATGTAACATTAATCAAATTGATATGCATCTGAACGTACAGTACGTTATATCATTGAAGTAAAGGTTTTCAATTTTAATTTATTTATTTATTGGATGCAAGTGGATATCGTTTCGAAGCATATTAGATATATAATTAGGCGTCTGTGCGATGGAGAATCCCTATGTATGTTGGATGTCGTAATGTATCTTTCTATTCAACGCTGTATAACGGTATCACTTCGATGCCAAATATACTTGGTGTGATGCGGTTTAGCGGTGCAAACGGATATCGGTTTGATGTCTACTTGATGTCACCATGTCTAATTTGTTGCTGGTATTCGATGTCGGAAGAGAGGTTTCACAGAGTCGTTTAGACATCGAATAGATACATTCATGTTTGCTGGGAAGTTGTGGCCTCAAAACATTTTCTTTAATTTGAACTCAGAAGGAACGAAAATTTTAAGGAGTTACAAATATATAAAAATTTGACCAACTCTTTACTATTTGTAATAAGAATAAGTTGTGATTTTTGTTATAAAAGCGGTGCTTGCCTGTATTGTTTTATTCACTTTTAAATATCTTGAAGTATTTCCGGGTCGCTTAATATCAAAAATTTTTTTCGTCAAATGCATCCACGGTGGCAATGCGACAGAGATACAGGCACGAAGAGGTATGAGCCCACGATCGATACCAGGCCACATCTCTTCATTTCTTCCCATTCAATTTACACATAACATTATGCACTAACCAAATTGATATGCATCTAAATGTACAGCACGTTATATCAATGAAGTAAGAGTTTTCAATTTTAATTAATTTATTTGTTGGATGCAAGTGGATATCGTTTCGAAGCATATTAGATATATATTTAGGCGTCTGTTTGATGCAGAATCCCTATGTATGTTAGATGTCGTAATTTATCTTTCTATTCAACGCTGTTAAAACGGTATCGCTTCGATGCTAAATATACTTGATATGATGCGGTTTAGCGGTGCAAACGGATATCGGATTGATGTCTACTTGATGTCACCATGTCTAATTTGTTACTGGTATTCAATGTCGGAAGAGAGGCTATACAGAGTCGTTTAGACATCGAATAGATACATTCATGTTTGCTGGGCTACTACCTGCTTTGTTAAAAATTTGAAGTTGGAGCCATTCAAAAATCAAAATATAGAATAGTAATAATTTCTGCTTATTTTCAAGGTACCTTACTAGCTAGGTATAGGCTTAACTTGAGACCCCTATCTACCTAGTGCTACCCCAGAAGCATTGCAGTGTTTGGCCAACGTAGGGCCATTACGGCCGGCCGTTGAATAAGGCGGTGGGCCAACGTCGGCAAACCAACCGTGCCAGATCGGGCCATCTCTGTGCCAACGTCGGGCCAATGCCTTTCGCACCGCTTGCCAGCATTGGCCCATGCTGGCATAGCAACGGCTGACGACGGCATGCCAATGTTAACTGCTCTAAAGCCAACTGTATTTTACTGTGGGCCAGCACTGGCCCATGATAGAATAGCTACGGCCGACAGCGGCATGCCGTTGCTAACCGCTCTAGTCCAAACTAGGATTTATCTTTACAATGAATCTCAATTAGGAAAATAAAAGTACACATTTTAACCAGACATTTTAATATATGAAATCAACATGGAAATGATATAATGATAACCAACACAATCCTCTTGATATATAAATAATAAAATCTTTATAACAAAAAATATACTTAGTCAATAAAATAGAATAAAACAGTTTATAGTAGAACTTCTTTATAGTAAATGAGTTATGATTCAGCCTGACTATTGAATGGATGAAGTGCCATCAGTTTTAGAAAACTATATAAAGGCTATTTTTCACAGAATAAAGAAAATCTAAATAAAGCAGGTAAATTGTGGAACACTAACTAACTGCGTCCTTTAACACGTTAACCGCCATATGGTACACGGGTGGTACGTGGAGCTTATTACTGTGCCGGCATATGGTACACCGGTGGTACGTTTGCAGATACAGACTAATAATGCTGTGTAGACTGCTCAATTGGCCACCCGTGACCCACACTTTTTATTAGCCTAACATCAAGTATACATAGAGACTAGACACCACATACCTCCTTACTCCAGTAAGGAAAAAATAAATAAATATTAAATGAATAACTTAAATAGAATAACTAATAATAATAATATGGCGGTTAACGTGTTAACAACAGAAACATCATAGCATCAAAACACTCATTAAAAACTTAAATTAATGAATTATAACGTGCACTGCGTTTCTTTTGATAGTTATGCAATATTTTATTGTAATTTCGGTTCAGAATGATTTAGAGACTCTTGAGAGGGCTGCAATTAAAAATTAAAGGACCGCAATTTACCTGCGTGACCCTAGGTACTATATTAATCTACAGCATGCTTAGAAGTTAGGAACTCAGCGCTACAGCCAACCTACAAAAATGACACCGACGCCTACTATAAAAAAAATTCTTCAGTTTTTTTGAGGATGTATTCAGGATATGATAATATGTTAACTCTCTCTTCTTCTGTTTAACGAGTTCTTGGTTTTCTCAAAAATGCAAGTGTGAAGATCCATGCGCCTCCATATTCAATTATATGTTCCTCAGACCTCAGGTCTAAAATCTTATGAAAATGGCGCCAATTCTCTTCCCTAAAATATGGAATCTTCATTGACGAATCGGTATACAATTCGATTAATTTAATCATGTTATTAATCATTTCAATTACCAATATACTGTTCAGGTATTACATCATAATATATTAATAAACTACCATTAATATTCTTATATGACAAACACGAATATTATAAATTTGATAAGGCTATAACTTTATCTAAATAAATTTAAAAAATACATTACAATATTAAAATTAATTATTCAGAATCAATTTTATGTAACATGTCAACAATATCACAGATTAAAAAGATTCATTTATATACATTTCATGTGGATGCTAGCTAACGTTGGGCCGATTATGGCTACAATGTCAATTGGCTATGATCTGGCAGCCAACATTGGGCCAATGAAGGCTAGGATCGTGTTTGTTAAGCATCGGCAGCCAACATTGGGCCAATGCCTCTTAGCACCGGTAAGCCATCGCCCGTTGCCGCCACTGTTGAACCAATGGTACCCGTAGTTGGGCCAACCTTGCAATGTTTCTTGGGTAGTAAGTATACCCACTTACTTAGATAACCTAACTAGCCCGCTACGTTGGTAGGTAGCTACCTAGCTAGGCCCTATGGCTAGGCCTAACTAAAAAAATATTACCTATGTAAATATAAGAATAGGCCAGTAAGCAAATTTGTAAGCCATAATAACAGAAATTTGCGAGTGTTACATCTGTATATGGGTATATATAGTGTAATATCTTCCTGATAGTACAGACAGATAATCATTATAAAGCATATAATCAAGCGAGGAATGATATAACTAATGTTATTTAATAAAGCACTATTTTCTTTAAAAACATAGAGAATTCAGTCGCTATATTTTATAAAGATATGTTTAGGGATGTGACATGTGCAAAAATATTTCTTACAAATTGCTTTTTCTAATTAATCTCATCTGGATAGTGACAATTGATTGAATATAATTAGATGATGAAAATTATTATCGAATATTGATATTTATTTCAGAAAGTTAGCATGAAAATATTACCCACAGAGAACGGATTAGTTGAATCAAACCATATTTGATTTGTTTTGACTAAATTTTATGGTTTATCTGTGCGCCTACCTACGTGGTGAGTTGTAGGTACTATTTAAAATGAGTTAAATTGACGTTGGTTAAAACAACACATATGTGAGTTGATTATTTTTAATTCCCGATGGTCACAAATATTAATTGTGATAGTCAAATCTACTCGAGATGGTTGAACCAATTATATGTAATGGTTATAACAGCTGCAGAAAAAGGTAACATCAACTACTTGTGTCTGTTTCTCCAATCACTCCTATGTGTTATATCAACTACTCGTGTAGGTTATACCAACTACTCGTGTAGGTTATACCAACTACTCGTGTAGGTTATACCAACTACTCATGTAGGTTATACCAACTACTCGTGTAGGTTACATCAACTACTCGTGTAGGTTATACCAACTACTCATGTAGGTTATACCAACTACTCATGTAGGTTATACCAACTACTCGTGTAGGTTATACCAACTACTCGTGCAGGTTACATCAACTACTCGTGTAGGTTACATCAACTACTCGTGTAGGTAATATCAACTACTCGTGTATGTTATATCAACTACTCGTGTTGGTTATATCAACTAATCGTGTAGGTTATATCAACATCTTGTGTTGGTTATATCAACTACTAGTAAACTAAGTAAATGTATATCAACTATTAGTGTAGGTTGAAATCTCGGTCCGGTTAGCAGTAGCCAAACTTTTTACATGACTTTTATAGTCACTACACTTACTCTATTAAATCATAATCTCGAGTTAGGTCACGGTATCAATTAGATTATACTATTTATTCTCTGCGACCAAATCTAACTTGTTCATTTATTTTCTAATTTTGCTTCTGTGATATGCATACTATTTTGATTTTAGAAAATAATTGATCACCAAGACTAATCTTTGCATTTTGAAATGTTTTCGATCCGATGAATTGATATATGGTTATTAGTTGTAAATTAATAGATTAGATTAAATAAATAACTTCATCAGGTCAGTTTTTAAATAAGTAGTTAGATGACGTAAATAACTTTACGTAGTGATAAATAGGTAGGCTAGATAAATTGAATTACCCGGCTAGACTACAAAAACATATTTTGATAGAATAAATCTTTGATATGCTGCAAATATACTATAACTTAATGAATAATAATAAAGCCTTTGTCTTCTAAAGTGCAATTCATCTTACTCATATGAACTGATGTAGATACTAGAAATATGCTAATAGAATTTACATAGGTCAAATTGAAAACGAAATATAAACATTTAAGTTTTAGATTTTTTTATTTAGAAGTACAATTTGAATCCTAGTCACTGTCTGTTACGACTATAGGTTGCCAATTCCTGAAATAAGAGATTCGTATATTAATATATATATAATAAAAATTCATAGTATCGTTTATATATATTATCAATAGCATCACCTACTCTTTTTTCCTTCTGTGAAGAGATAGCGACAGCTTCGATATTCTCTTCATGTCTGGAATCCCTAAAAGCATATGAAAAAGTAAGACCTAATAATATTGCAAATACATATTTAAAAAGCATCTAACATTTTCAAATACTTAATTTGACAGAGCATAATTGTTCCTGAATCATTCAAAGGAATTGAAGAGGACTCCGATGGTTGATGACGTTGATCTACTCCATCAATTCTTCATAAAGATCTGAAAGTAGACAGAAAATATAGAAAACCATATTAATAAAGAAATGAAGAGAATAATTAATTGAGAATTGTTTCATATAGGTAAATTATTTATATAAAATGTTAAACTATTTATAAATCTACCGATGTAGTATAAATTGGGGTAAGGTCAAGAGCCCCCCCCCCCGGTCACGAACCCCCCCCCCGGTCATGAGCCCCCCCTCCCTGTTTTTTTAATCCTTATTTACCTAGTTAAACAAATGAAGAACTACTTAGATAGAAATAACTGAGAGTTGCTGATGTAGTTTGTTGTATCCGCTAGTTTGTTGTACTGCACACTTCATGATTGTTTACCGACCTGGCAGCGGAGTTCGGGGGCGGTGCGCCCCCCGATATACATAAATTTTATGTATAATCAGTAATGAACTACAAAAGTGTAAATAAGGATTAAATAATATAGGTAAATAAGGATTTAAAAACAGGGGGGCTCGTGACCGGGAGGGAGGGGCTCTTGACTTAGGGGGGCTCATGACCGGGGGGGCTCTTGACCGGGGAGGCTCATGACCGGGGGCTCATGACCGGGGGGCGGGCTCTTGACCGGGAGGGCTCTTGACCGGGGGGGGGGGGGCTCTTGACCGGGGGGGAGGGGTCTTATAACCTCTACCCGTATAAATTTAGCTCTAATAATTGCAATTGATTCTCCTTGCTAATCCTCATAATTTTGTTCATTATACACTCTTAATTTAGACTTTAATTAAATACCAAAAATGTATAATATATCAAAAGGCTCACCTCTGGTTGGAGTTTTCACTGCCAAATCCCTGGACGGTGTTCTCCTTATTTGCTCCCCGGACGGAGTTCTCCCAGTCATAGAAAACTAGGGTCAAGTAGGTAAATTGCGGCACTTTAACTAACTGCGGTCTCTTATCTCAGAAACATTGATAACCATCATGGCTTCAAGGCACTCGTGAAATAAATAGAACCTATCATAAATTGATCTGTTGAACAATTCAATGTATAGCTAAACTAATTTCAAATGGATTTTGAGACTTTCTTAATAGGTCCGCAATTAGAAATTAAAGAACCGAATTTACCTGTGTAACCCTACCTATAGGTACACTAACTAGTTTTGAAATACAGGGTGGGGCGTAAGTTTGGAAGCAAATGAAAGTGCATATTATAATCCAACGAAAAATATATTTAATAATTTACAGTTATGTATTATTACATAAGGGTTTTAAGAATTCAAAAATCATAAATTTATTCAAAATGTTCCACCTTGTTTTTAATAACAGCCTCAAATCTCCTCCGAACTCCTCCTACTGCGGCACGCAACTGTTCTTGTGAAATTTCCTTCCAAGATCTCTGGAGAGAACGCTTTAAATCATCCACACTGCGATGGAATTTACCACAGGCCTTGGATTCAAGAATGGACCATACCGAAAAGTCCATAGGATTAACATCTGGGGAGCAGGGAGGCCACATTTCTTTGAACCAAAACCGTGGAAGATGGTCATGGCACCAGTTTTGAGTGACATTTGCAGTATGTGAAGTCGCGCCGTCTTGCTGAAATGTCCATAGAGTGTCATAACCGAAGTGATCCTTAGCTGACTCCAACATTGGCGTCAAAATATTCTCAATATAACATTTCGCATTAATTTTGGCGCCTTGTTCCACAAATATGGAAGGAGATCTCCAAATTTCTGAAACGGCGGCCCAGACCATTACTGAAGCAGGTTTCATGGTTCTGTTGACAGTTTTTTGGTTGTATGGGATGTCTTTTGCACTTTTACCAATTATTCTGTCATTCCTCCGGTTGTGAGCCATTTCCACTGTGAAATTTTTTTCGTCAGACCAAACAATTTCACCAGCCGTGCCAGACTTCAATTCTCTCAGAAGTGCTTTGCTTCTCTCCAATCTCTTTTTCTTTACAGCTTCTGACAGAGTCTGTCTCTTTTGGAGGGTGAAAGAGGACCTCTTTAGGTCTTCTTTGACAACTCTTCTCATTGTTCTGGGACTCACATTAGCTGTTTTGGCTAACAATCGTATTGACCTTTTCGGGTTCCTCCTGATCCTCTCTCGGGCACATTTATCAGTTGTTTGGTGCGTTGTGAGCGTGGTCTACCACTTCTTGGACGATCAGTCAAGTCTCCTCTCTCATTAAAACGCTTCACACACTTCCAAACAGTCGATCTCGCTATTGAGAGAGTCTTTGAAATGACGGAATCTGACTTCCCGGCACGGTGTAGAGCAATAGTGGCTTCTCTTTTGTCTGACATTTTTGAATTGACTAAATTTTTGTAAAAAATAACACTGCCACGTCAAAATGTAGTGTCTCTACTATAGTTCAAACCCTATCACGTACTTAGGAACTTATTTTTAAGAATTATAATAATGTTTGAAAAATTGCTTCCAAACTTACGCCCCACCCTGTATATAAATTATAAGAATACTTAACTTGAGATACTAGGATAAGTTCCGAATTATCGGACGGTTCCACATTTTCTGTCACCTAAGAAAAATTATATAATATAAATAATAAACTTTTATTTCAATTAGCTATTAGGTAGCTATATACTACATTTCATACGTGACCGAAAATGTGAAATCACCTGATAATTTGGAACTTACCCTATCTAAGAACAGCGCAATAACTGCCTAGCCTATGTAGAAGGTATTGATTATTGACACTGAAAAAAAACAGCTAGGTAGGTATGATGCTTAAATAAGTTAACATATAATAATCTAGGAAAATTAGTTTGGATATCAGTTTACAAACTGGAATGCAGAAATCAAAATTTATTATTATGAAAAATTATATACTGAAAATCAGCTCTTCAAATAACTACCTAACCACCACCCTATCAATCCCAATTTTTTTTAGAATATTTAGGCAGGCATTTATCAATGTATTAATGGAATTGATTAATAATTAACAATCGATCGGCAGCGATAATACTATTTAGTGCATATAACGCTATTGTTTGCACTTGAAGTAAAATAGTACTGAGGAGCGTTCACATTCAACAAGTAACACACTTGAAACAAGATTTGAACTGTAAAGTGTCAACCGATTAATTGGATTTGAGGAAAGCATAATTTACCACATACTCATTTAATTTAACTCACACCTAAACTTAAAAAAGTAGCGCCATCTCTCATAGTAAGTTAATTTATACATCAGATACATTGGATTAACAGTCTTTGTGGGTTACTTTATCACACTATGTCATAGTTGTTTTAACTTACACCTAAACTTAAAAAAGTAGCGCTAACTCTCATAGTAAGTTAATATAAACACCAGATACCTACATTGGATTAACAGTCTTTGTGGGTTACTTTATCACACTATGTGATAAAGTACTCTGTGATCGTGAGTGGGGAACCAGAAGTCTCTGTTTCTGATATGTGTATAGGGTGTGCAAAGAAGGTAAAGGATGGGCAAGCGGGAATTATGTGTGAGGTATGTTCTGGCTGGCACCATATTAAGTGTGGAGGGTTGAATGAGAAAACTTATGAAATGTATGAAAAGGATAAAGGGGGAGAAGTGTGGGTCTGTAGGAAGTGCAGAGAAGCAGGTGAGAAAATGATCAGGTTACAGGAGGAGAATGATAAGATTAAAAAGGAGAATAAAGAGATTCTAAAAACTCTGAAAAAAATGGAATCAAGGATTGCAGGTCTGAAGGTGGAGATTTTAGATGAGATTCAAGGTGAAATAGTGGGGAGAATGCAAGAAAGCTTGTTTGAGAAGATGGTTGTGAAATTTGGGGATAAGTTTGGAACCCTAAAGAGGGAAAAGATAGAAATTGTCCAGGAGGTAAAAGGAGAGATAATGGGGAACATTGAGGAGAAATTTGTTGGCAAAGTTAGAGAAGAAATGAAGGGTGAGATTATGTGCAATATTGAAGAGAAGTTGGTGGGTAAAGTCAGGGAGTAGGTGAAAGACGGTGAGGAGATTTCAAAAAGGGAGAAAAACTTAATTATTCATGGATTAAAGGAGTCTAACCAGAGTGATGAAGATTTGTGTGGAGAGCTGTTTGAAAAGAATATGGGACTGAGAGACTTAGAAATTGAAGAGGTGATTAGACTGAAGCAAGGAAAGGGAAGAACAACTGGTGAGAGAAATGAGAGGGGTATTCCTAATCCTATTCTGGTAAAGATGAGAACAGTAGGACAGAAATGGGCAGTAGTAGCTAGGGGGAAATATCTGAGGAATTCTGAGGATGTTGAGAAAAGAAGAGTAATGATAGCTCCTGATCTGGCACTGAAAGAAAGAATCAAAGATAGGAAACTGAGAGAGGAGTTGAGGAGAAGAAGGGATGGAGGTGAGGAAAACTTGTACATAATTAAGGGTCAAATTAAGGAAAGGAACACTGTTAAGGGTAGTAAGAGAGGGGTTGAGGACAGAGAGGAGGAACATAGAGAAGGAGAGGAGAGTGAGTGGAGGGATGATAGAGATAGAGGTAGAAATGGTGGAAATCAAATGAGAAATGAGAGAAATCAAGGAAGGGAGGAGCATGTCCAGGGAGGGAACAGCCAAACAGAGGAACAGAAGGGAAAAAGGAAGGAAATTAACAACAATGATAAGAAGCAGTGAAATAAGGATAGGGAAGGTGAGGGATGTCTAAGTGTAGAATTTATTAATGTGCAAGGTCTGACTGATTTAAAGATGCTTCGGCTGTCTGAAATAGTTGAGGAAAATAGTGTGGGAGGAAGGCTATCTTTGGTGGGAGTGATTGAGACCCATGAGAAGTATGTGAGGGTGGAAAGAGCTCAGGGAATTGAACATATATGTAGAATGAGAGAAATTAAGGATAAGAAAGGAGGAGGAATGATGCTGATGTACAGGGGAGGAGAGATGGAGATGGAAGAGATGGAGGGTGGATGTGGAGATGTGCTGGTGGTGAAGGTGAAGATAGGTGATTTTCAGTTTATTTGCATGATGGTGTATTTGGATGTAACTGAGAGGGAAAGAAACAGGGGAATATATGGTAAAATGGACGAAGTAATGGGACGTTGGTGGGACCAGGTGCCGGTGTTGGTGATAGGTGATTTCAATGGCCATGTTGGTTTCTTGGGTGGACAAGATAGGAATTGGAAAGGTGAGTTGATGCTGGAGTTTGTGCAGAGGTGGAATTTGTCTATTCTGAACGTAGATGAGAGATGTATTGGAGAGAGCACTAGAGTACAGGGTGACATCAGAAGTGTTATTGACTTTTATCTGGTGAATGAAGGGATGTTTGAAAAGTTTAGGGGAATGGTGATAGATGAGGAGAAGGAGAGATTTGATCTTTCAGATCATTGTTACATGAGTGCTAGTTTTGGAGTGGGGAGGAGAGAGAGAGAGTGCGAGAGATGGGAAGAACACGAGTTTTATAAGGTGAATGATCATGATAAGATGAGGAGATATGCTGAGGAGGTGGAGATGGCACTTATGGCGAGGGGCGAGCTGAGAGTAGATGAAATTGATGAAGTGGTGAGGGAGAAAGCGGAAGACTGTTTGAAGAGGAAGGTGAGAAAGAAAGTTGGAGGTAATGTAAAGATAAATCCACCGTGGATGAATGATGACATTGAGAGAGGTATAAGGAGAAGAAGAGAAATAAATAAACAAAGGAGAGGCGTGGAAGGAGCAGAAAGAGAAAGATTGTGGATACTATACAGAGAGCAAAAGGCTACAGTGGGAAAGATGGTGAGAGAAGCAAAGGGGATACATGAGAAACGAGTCGCACAAGAGGTAAAGGAGGATAGAAGTAGAAATAAGATGTGGGAGATGATTAGAAAATTGAAGGGAGAAAATAATAATAAGAAGAAAAGGAGACTGTATAATGCAGATGGAGAAAAGATTGAGCTGGAGGATGAGATGATGGGCTACTGGTCTGAGCTATACCAAGCTGGGGGAAATGTAGTGGAAGATGTGTGGACAGCAAATGTTAGGGAACAATATGTTAGAGAATGGGAGGAGGGTATTAGGCAGGATGAGGATAGAGACAGAGCATTGAGAGAGGAGGGGAGGCTGCAGATACCTAGGTTGGGGAGGTTGGAGGGAGTTGAGAGATGGATGAAGGTTGTTACATTGAGTGAAGAAGAGGTGAAAAAAAGGATAGGGAAGTTGAAAAGCCATAAGCAGGGAGGTCCAGATAAGATAAGTGGGGAAATGTACAGAGCGATAGCAGATAGTGAGGGATGCATGGGAAGGGTGACTGGAACTTTCAATAGGATGTTGGAGTCGGGGCAGGTGAGTGGGAGCTGGAAGAAATCCAAAACCTGCATGGTACCAAAAGCTCAAAGACCAACTGTAAATGAGCACAGACCAATAGCTTTGACAAATGTGGGGTATAAGGTGTTCATGGGGGTGTTGAAGGAGCGTTTGTTGGGACAGGTGATGAGTGATGCGAGAGTTGGTTACATGCAGGCGGGTTTTACGGAGGGCAGGAGAATGGAGGAGAATTTGTTTTTGTTGGGATGGTGCGTGGAGGAGAAGTATAGGTTAAAAGAAAGTTTGGTAGTGGTGGCTGTAGATTTTGAGAAGGCTTTTGATAGTGTGGATAGGGGGGCTTTGGTCACAGCGCTGAAGTATTACAAATGTGACCCTAGAGTGATAGATGTGGTGGTCAATTTGTATAGGGGTGATGGGACTGAGATTTGGAGGGAAGGCAGAAAGATGGGTGATACGGAGATAGGAAGGGGCATCAGACAAGGCTGCACTGGGTCCCCGCAACTTTTCTTGATGGTTGTGGGGATACTGATTGAGAGAATTGTTAGGGGAGGGTTGGGATGCAGAGTGAGAGGAATGTATATTCCAGTTCTGTTCTATGCGGATGATGGGTTGTTGATGGCGAGTAGTGTGGGTAAGGCTGGGGAGATGGTGGGGAGGCTGGCTGGGGTGGCGGAGGGATTTGGAATGGGAATTAATAGAAGGAAGACGGTATGCATGGTATTTAATGGGGAGAAACCAGATAACGGAATGGTGGGGGGAGTGGAGGTTGTGGACAGGATGAGATACTTGGGAATGGATGTGGTGTCCAAGCGTGACTGTTTTAGAGAGAATAGGGAGAGGAAGTTGAAGCTGGCAGAGAAGATGAGCAACCTTACTTTTTCTGTGGTGTCCAGAGCGTGCGAGAGGATGACAATAGGGAAGGTGTTTTGGAAGAGTGTGGTTCTGCCGGGAGTTTTGAGTGGAGGAGATGTGATGGTGTGGAGGAAGGGAGAGAGAGAGAGAATGCAGCGGGTGGAAAATGGAGTCTGGAGGAAAATTCTGGGAGCACCTGGATATGCCGCCTCAGCGGCTCTACAGGGAGAGGTAGGCTGCTCTGGAGTGACTCTTAGAGACATGGAGGGGAAGATTTTGTTTTTGAAGCATATGATGGAGGGTGGGAATGGGTTGCTGAGGAGGATAGTTGATGCTGGTGATGTGAGGGGAGGAAATGGTGGATGGTTTAGAATAGTTGGTGGGTACATGGAGGAGGTGGGACTTGACAGACAGCATGTGAGAGACATGTCCAGGGAGCAGATTGTGGAAAGGATAAATGAGTGGGAACATGGAAGATGGCGAGAGGAGGTGAGAGGGAAGCATACTTTGAGGTATTATTATGAGATGAAGGAGAGGATAGGAGGGGAAAGTTGCTATGATAATGGGTGGGGATCGGTGTTGCTGTTCAGAGCAAGGGCGGACTGTCTCAGGTTGAATTGGAGGAGGAGGTTTGTGGGAGGTGAGACAGTTTGTGGCGTGTGTGAGTTGGGGGAGGAGACGTTGGAACATTTTTTGGTTGAGTGTGAAGGTCTGAGGGACTTGAGAGTAAGATATGGAGTGGAGAGTGTGGAGCAGGTTTTGTGTTTTGGGGAGAAGGGAGATGGGATGAAGGCCTACTTGGAGGAGACTTGGGCAGAGAGAGGAAGATCACAGGGTGTTGGAATATAGGTGTGGGGGGCTGACGGTGGGGGTGGAGCCTCTATACAGTGGTACATCTAGCCAATGTCTAAATGATGCAGGCATCCGACCTTAGCCAGCATCGGCCAACATTCGTTTACCATCTTGCAGTTACTGAAAGACGTCGGCAAGATGCTGGGTCAACGTACCCGTGCAACCAGGCCAATGTCGGCAACGAGCGGCAAAGTGTCGGGGTGCAGTCATCATTTAGATGATGGCTAGTATCGGTACAACGATGTTTGCCAGGATCTTTTAGATGGCGGCTAGTAGTTGCATAAAGATTTCGAAAATAGAATTGCCTAAATTTGGAATATTACAAATTATAACTATTGGATAATGTTCCATTATGTATATTATAATGACTTCTGAAATTAAATAAAATTTATAAAGAAAAGGCAAATGAAATAATACAGCAGATGTCTTTTAAATTTATTTCACACATTTTATCACTTCTGTTTCGTGTTAAAGCCTCTCTTTCTACGGAACAAAGGCTTTGGCATCAGAGTGTAGACATTCCTTGATGGCCTTCTCCACCAAAGCCTTCAACTTGGTCCTTCTTATAAGGATGAACCCCCTCGTACGTATTTGGGTGCTAGGGAAGCATATCTAACCCTTGGAACAGCCTGACCTGTATGCTGCTTCTTCGCACGAACCTCAAAGGTTCATTTTCGAATTTAGTCCTGCGGGAACGAATAAAATTGTATAGGATATAAATTTGTAGAGGAATTAACATTATTATTTGTAAAAATTTGGTACCGAAGTCATTTTTGCAGATATAAATTTCTACAGAACAATGACAATTTTCAATCGTCCTTTCGGCACATTCAATTACAGAAAAGAAATATCCAAACAGCAATACCCATCACACTACTCTTCATCACTATTTCTGAGTAGCGCTATCTATCACTTTTGTATTTACTTACCTCTTGTCAGTAGTGATTCTCTCGTGCCTCTTAGGTCTGCTTTCCCTCTGAATAGGTCTCACGCTCTTGCCAGTAATTGCATTCACAGTTGGAGATCTTCTGAGTTAACTCGCTGAAGTCAGAGTCTGATATGATAAGGAAGAGAAATGAAATTGAGAATTTGAACAAGTTTATGAATAAGATATAAGCAAATTCCTTATAAATAATTAATTAATTGTATCTAAAAATTCACGGTTCCCTTATAAATAAAATCTGCCAATTGGATTACTGTAAAGACCAGGAGCTCAATTATCACTGTTCTCACCTGTTCTGTCTCAGTCCATTCATGAAAAACATAGATGCCAACATTGTTCCTGTCTTTCCTATCATTCATCAAGACTTTGAATTTACTTCAGCGTCTTCAGTAATATGAAGTCAGCGAAGTTTGCCTGATGGATGAAACAATAATCATTGATAAATTGTTGCAGAATTGGTCTAATATACCTCGTATAAACTATACAAAAAATAAAAGCTATTGATGTAACTAGCATATTATAGACTATTAATAATTATTTCTCAATATTTATTCAAATAGAAAGTTAGAAATTACAAGTGATAAATAATTTTAGGTTTAACGTCTGCTCCGACCATTTCTGGTCATATCACTGACTTCGAAAGTGAACAAGTACAAGGGACTGGAAGAAGCAGTCAGAAAGGACAGTGGCTACATGAGCAAAGTCATCATGTCATTTACCACCGTCGATAACATTGCTCAATGCTCATGGATGCAGAAAAGCTAATCCGTGAATATAGCCACTTATCAAGGAATGTGACGAAAATAGACATAAGAATCTGTGACTGAACTCACGGATGGAGGAGGAAAATGCAAAGGTGATAGTAAATGAAGCCTACCTAACACAAAATTTAAGACCTTGTAGTTGAAGAGCATAATTTTAGAGCTATACTTCTTTTCTTCCATTCACCACAAGTGACCACAACCAGCTTTAAGATAGATCTCCTGGGGAGCATAAAGGTTATCGAAAGCATGGCAGCACACAGTAATGTAGTCAATGCACCACTTTCTTTACCTGTTAAGAAAACTCTCAATCTTCTTTCCTCAAAGCTTCTGATCGCAGACAGAGTTCCTAGAGTTACATCACTCCCTCCATATTGAGAGTGGAGGTCTCAAAGACCTTCTCTCCCTTGCGGTCAATCTCTGCAATGTGAGCGTACATTTCGATCTGCTCTTCCTTCATGTGATCCAGAGTGATGACGTCACACATTTTGCACACGATGTACTTGGCTGAAAAGACAAAGAAATTATTAACCAAAACAGTACTTATGAAAAAAAGGCTATCTGTTCAAATAACTAAAAGTCAAAAGTTATGAGTTGATTATATCATTCAAAATTTTAATTAATTATATAAGATATTTTTAAGATCAACTTCGCATATCACTCACAAGAACATGTGATATATTCAAAGTGAACCTTGCATGTAATACAGTAAAATTCCTCTATAGTGAATGTAGATTCCTGAGTAAAAGAACTACCCCAATTACAGAACAAATTTTCTTTAATCTACCATAAATAGCCATCAATTTTAGAAAACTAATGGCCCAATTCATTGCAGACTAAGATTTTAAAAGTTTGTACCATGCAAATTCTTGAATTTATACATTTATTCAAAGTTCTTACATTAAAGTTTATTACATTTTATGCAAGTTATTCAATGTCAGATCTTCATTATCTAGAGTTAAATGAATGATGAAGACACACCTGCATTGGGATATCCACAGAGAGTAGGCAGCATAGACAGGTTCTGGCTCACCTCCTCCTAGAAGACAAAAGAGTTCTTCTTGACAATCTTCACTGACACCAAGCAGTCCATGGCTATTCCTTTGAGGGATTTTTGACAGAAGAATGCCTGCATACCTCATCAGCTTGATGTAATCAGCAGCTAACTATAAAGGAAAATGTTGGTATCAGTATTATGGAACAGTCATCAAAACTTAACAACAATCATCTTATAGCTATTTGTCAAAAAGAAGATAATCACAACTTTGCAAGCTTGAGAATAAAGTAATGCAGCTAGTTATATGAAATATATTTACAATCATTCTTAACTTTACATGAGAAATTAATTTCAAAACAATTTCTATAAATTATGACCTTAAATTTGGATTGAACTATCCTAATAAAATTATCTCCATTTCACACAATTAATTCATTTAATTGCACACTATCAATGCTGTACATTGTTATTGGCATGTAAATGTATTATCAACTTCATTAATTTTCAAAATAAGTACAATCCTTTTTTAGTCATTTGATGGATACTGTATTTCGTTATCTATAGTTAGCAAGCTAGCTGTATCTCCAAAACGTATGCAATAATTACATGTAAATATAGGAATTAATTACAAAATAGTACCTAAGATCTTGCACAGATATATTTCCCCTCAAAAAACATTTCCATATATCTTTGGTGACATTGACACACTTTGCAAACTGGTATATTACTAATATTAGCAGTACAATCTTTGCTAACAATAGCCTTAATTATTAGCAAAGATTTCAGAGTTGTGCTTAAAAAAATACACCTAAAATTGGCAAATAATGCATAATATCTATGCATCCAGTAGGCAGTATCTAGTGTTAACCATCAATTTTTTTGACTATTTCTTTATAATTTAAAATATTTATGAATTATGGTGAAGTATTCAATCATACAAACACAGATACTTATTAGTAACCTGGTGCTCACTAGTACACTGTGTGTACTAGTGTACCTCTGGTTGATTGATAATAGGCCATGTTTCAGAGGCTGGAAAATTGTAAGCCAATTTTTGAGCCAACATTTCAATAAAATTCTGAGCAAAGCCAATTAGAATTTGGCTCATACTTTGAAGATTTCAAACAAAAATTAACATGGGAACATGGGAATTAATTCAAAATATAAAGCCAATTAGACATATCTGAGTTTTGCCTTTTGAAATCTACCTAAGTCCTAGGACCTAAGCCAATTAATTGGCTTTAACTGACATACTCTGTAACATGCACAATAGCCAATAGGCTATATTAATAATTATTATTAATTAGGTTAAGCCTTCAGGTAGGCATTATTACTAGTGTTGCTGTAAGCTGGTATAAGTCAACAAAAAAAAAAGGTGTAGACATTTTCCTTACTTTGGCTAATCTTCCAAGGCTCCAACTGTTAAACATTTTTCCTCCTAAAATAAGTATTAAAATTAATGGTATTATTAATATATATTATATACCATCATTAATTAGCAATTACTAATACTATATAGGAATATATAGTAAAAAGTCCTCTGAATGAGTCTGCACTGACAGACTCCAAAATAAAGTTTCTTGTCATGTCAGAGGACTTTTTGCTATTTATTCCTATAAGGCTATTACCAAAAATTTTACTCATTATTTTAGCAATTAGCATGAAAAATGTTGGAGAATTAGGTGGCCAAAATTAAGGAAAATTGATATCTTTTCTCCAGGTTCTTAGAAAATCAGAAGTCTGAGAAGAGTAAAGAGTTCTCAGTTCAGTGCACAAATACCTAGCTACAGTCTACAGAGTGCAAAGTTGCAAACTAGACTTCATGAACATCAGATTACAGTTACACTGTTACAGCAACAATAATAATGTCTAGGTACCTTAAGGTTCAAATTCAACCTAGGTTATTAATGAGAATTTGACCCTAGCCCCTACTCATAGTCATAGGTACGGACCGTACGGTAAGGTACCTAATATTATATTATCAATCAAGCAGAGTATATTTGGCTGACATTATGTCGACGATGAATCGATGATATCATGATGAGACCCAAATTTACCATCAAACAAATAAGCTACCTAGGTACAATTTGGCATGACACTTCATAAAATACTATATCGCCGACGGATAGCATATCTAAGTAGTACCTACCTAGGTAACCAGTCTGCAGAATGTGTCTTTTCTCTCGCAGAGATTTTAATTTGAGAGACAGTTCTCTCTCTGACTCTCAGTAGCAGATTCAGAATCTCCCGCAGCTAAATTAATGGTAACATAGGAATTAATTCAAAATCCCCCGCAGCTAAATTAATGGAAACATTGGAATTAATTCAAGATCTCCCGCAGAGATCTCCAATTTCTAAAAATTCAATCAAAAACTCCCGCAGAGAGTCTTTGAAAAATGTTCCATATTCTGCAGACTGGCTAGGTAATGATTTTCATTATAAATTAAAATGAAAGATTGTAGGTATCTAAACTCAAGACCGGCCATAGCCTACATGATAGGTAGGTATAGAATAATAGAGGTAATTTAGGTAGGTACCTTAATTTTAAAAATTGAAATACCTAGGTATCTAGGAACTTACCTATTTGTGTTACCTAGGTAGAAGAACTGGGTTGATAATTCTCTTTGGCTCTAATACACTTTTTATATTTCGATAAAATGGGTACCTAATTATAAATCATACGAAATGCAATCAGTCTGATTAACAAATTTATGGAAGTACATATTAAATATTAAACTGGCGTATAACAGATTTAGACTGCCGTTGGACTGACTCTACATATAGTATACACTGGGGCCACAGATCATTGAATATAGAAGATGTCCCACTCCTACGTGGACGCTAGTGGCCAAATAATTATTTAAGTGAGAGCGTATCAGCCAATCAGAGAGAGGCGTAACGTGACGTCACACATTACATACGTATGCACAAACGGGTATAAGTATATACATATAAACGGTCATAGCTACATTTTCTTTTACTTACTATAAGCAGATATGGAAATTTTAATTTTCAGGAAATAGGGTAATTAAAATCGTATATATTTTAATGTACATTTATTATAGAATACAAAACAAGAATCGAAGTCGAAACTGAAATATTTCGAGCAAACGCCATTGTGCAAGCCTTTAGCCACAGATTGTTATCATATTTTCTGAATAAAAACAACTTGTACCCATCTTTAGATGTATTGGTACAAAAGAAAAATGAACATTTTCACGCATTGCTTATTTTTCACCAGTTAATTTTGATGAAAGATAAGAAAATTATTGAATTAGGCAGAAAATACAGCGCCCACCCTCCGCTCATGATATTGCATCAGAAATAAACCACAGAATAAACCAACGCTTCAAATTCGTACTGAACACACACACACACGTACAAAACATGTACAGAACAGTAATAATTATATTTCTTATAAATGTATAATTTTATTATCAGTTTAATATCATAAATAAATGTTTTGATTTTAAATAGTATTTTTAAATTCAATAGTATTCTCTTTTTGTCGTTTTTTGAATAATTAAAACAAAATAATATATCAGTCGTAGACAACTCCAATGATACGTCACGTTACGCACTCCTCCGATGCCAAGTGTCGCTAGAAAATTGAAAATACTGTAGTGGGATATCTTCTATATTCAATGATCTGTGCTGGGGCTGCGCAGATCATTGTTCCAATATTAATGTCGACGCTCAAAGTTCACGATAACTAATTCTAGTTTCTAGGTATATAGATAGCATTATTTTCATCCAGTTACCAAAGTATTTCACAAAATTTGTACTGGATAATTTTAATCAATAAACTAAATCTGAGATCGGGTTTCCCAAAAATACTTAAATCATCGATATCAATATAATTAAGGTCTTTTTAAAAGAACGTTCTGGATATATATAATTCACTATGCGGCAAATGTTTGTGATATACCTACGTCAAAAATTAATGTTTTTTTATGAAAAAGTTCGTAATATGAACGGAAAGAATTAATATATCACGAAATATTATGTAAGGAGTAACTAAAATGTATATGTATATTTGTTATCACTGTACATATAGGTTCAATGATTTAATGATTTTTCATTTTCAATATTATTACCGAGGCTAATTCAAACTCGTTATGATTTAGGTATAATTGATCGTATAATAAAAAATGGAACGAAACACGTAACTCTATTTAATATTTAAAAATATATTTTTTACATTGCTACATTTGTTACATAATTTTTTTGCACAGTTTTTATATTTCTAAATTCTTTTACATATTTTTAAATAAATATTTCTATAGCTTGCAAAAAAATTTCTAGTGTATTTTTGTACCTAATATTTTACAAAAAAAAATTAGATAAATTTTTTTACAATATTTTTTCTTTAAATATCTAGCCTTCTATTCATATAATTTACTTTTGATACCCCATAAATTTTAATACGGAAGTACACTAGTAGTTATATAATGGAAAGGGGCCTGAAACATACAGTATAATAGGTATGAAGCGGCTCTTATATGTTTAGTCAACATCGCAGCACAGCAACAAATACTTAAAATCAATTTGCGTGTATAATTATAGATGTTTTGCCAACATCGTGCCAACACTTGATATCCATCAAGCGGCCGATTGTTGGGTATTGACATCTTGCCGACAAATAATATTAATCTGTCGGCCGTATGTTGTGTAGCCGACGTTGTGCCGATGTCGAAATGAATCAATTTGCCGATGCACGACGTTGCCATAAGGTTACCGATGCACGCCAGCATACGGCCGACGTTGCAATGTTTGCTGGGTGGTGGCGTTGAGAAGCCTATACCCAACAAGATACTGGACTGGACTGTCATAGTTGTGTTAACTCACACCTAAACTTACAAAAAAGTAGCTCCAACTTTCACAGTAAGTTAATTCATACACTGCAGAATACATTGGATTAACAGTCTTTGTGGGTTACTATAACACACAATGTCATAGTTGATTTAACTCGCACCTTAACTTCAAAAAAGTAGCGCCAACTCTCGTAGTAAGTTAATTCATACACCAGATTCATTAGATTAACAATCTTTGTGAGTTACTTCAACGCACTATGTCCTAGTTGTTTTAACATAATATGTTCAAACTCCCAAAATGTAACTCTAACTCTCATAGTAAGTTGATTCAATCCATAAAATGATTTGAATTAACTATGTTTGGTTGTTTGTTTTGACACACGTGAAAACATGAATAAAGTCCAACTAACTCACGTAATAAATTGATTCAAAGCATAAATTGTTGACCCATTAAATATGAGTAAACTTTTTTCTCTGTGTAGTCTCAACAATTATCTTGATTTTCTTTATCTAGGTACGTACTGTATAGACTTTGAGACATGACTCTCATTAAATATAAATTTTATAAGATCATGTGTAATGAAAACGACGCCTGCATGTACTTACAATTTAAATTTCTTACTCGCATTTTGAATTCATACTCGCAATTTGAATTTCCCATTCGCATTTCAAAATACTCACTCACAATATCTCTTTTGACTGTCACTCGCAGTTTTATACTTGCACTCGCAGTTTCACTCTCGCTCTTGCATTTTTTCACTCGCACTCGCATTTTTGACTCAATACTCACTACTTGCAGTTCGGTGCACCTCATAAAATGTGTCCAGAAAAAAAATGTATCCACTGCCTTGAATCTGCATTATTCATCATAACACGATAATACGCATTATATATATAGGTACCATAGATACCTAATTTAATATTAATGAATTATGAATAGTATTTATAAGATATAATCTATGGCAGTGGATACGTACCTACATTTTCTGTGGACACACTGTATATATTCATTAATCGGTCAACGGAAACTTTCTCACTTGTGTTTTCCATTCTATTGTTATTATCAGATTAACAGAATAATATTTACATTTCATGTTTGTATTTTGATTAGTAAATATTCTATG